>BMAO01019162.1:0-17083 GCA_019973975.1 Trichonephila clavata | reverse complement strand
ATTCATTAAAGGCAGAAACTATCCATTTATATTTATTTGAAAGCAATAATTTATTATGAATTATTTTGTTTCATAAAAACCTCTGCCTGTCTCTATAACAGGTAGGCTAAATCTTTTATCCCATTCTTTTGAGTGAAGAAGAAATTCAGTAGCTTTTCAATTCCAACAATATCCTATCTATGACTTAAATATATATTACACATTTACATATATTTGTGGCAATAGCTATTTCAGATTCGCAAGTAAAAAAATTGGGGCTTTAGAAAAAACTAAATTAAAAAATATATTCTATTAGTAATAGAATATTTTTTAAAATGTAACTCTTGGTTTTACCATGTATTATGTACACTCTTATTTCTGTAGAGTGGTAGGGGGCGGTATCAAAATATTCTCAAGAAAAGGGGGGGGGTATCTAAATATTCACTAGAAAAGGGGGCGCCAAATCAAAAAAAGGTTGGGAACTTATGATTTAAAGGAAATAACATACCTTGTGGACTTTAATTATTAAATACATTAAAAGTTTGGCATACTTATTCGTTTTCCGTTATATCTTCAGGCACATTACTAAATTCTGTTTCAGCTTTTCGCCATCGCTGTTATTCTCACACAGAAATGAATAATCATCTCCTTCCATAATCATCTGTATATTATACTTTTTGAGTGAGAGAGTGAATATTAAAATGTCACATTATTCAGCTACTCGAAGACTTCTGGTGATGGACCTCGAAATTCTAAATTATAGTCAAGTAACACCTGAGCTGGCACCCCGTTCTTCTAATTAGCACACCACACCAACGGGAGGACATTGAGCCTCGACAAATTTAACGTGCATCGCCCCCTCTGCACGGTGGTTCTTCCGTGGTACTAGACTCAAACTCATGACATGCCGGCCACGAGTCCGTTACCTTAACCACTATTCTACCACGGTCACGTACTACATTTTTTAAATGGCTTTTCTGTTATGTCAAGTTCATTTTCATTTCCTGCCTTTATTATCCACTCTCACAATATATCTAGATTTCAGAAGTTAAAAGTATGGCTTCTCATTTTAAATTTCATCTTAAGGAAAGGGGCGTGTTTTACGGAGAATACAGTCACTCAAAATAGTATTGGGGCACTTGGCATGCATAACTGTAAAGCCATTTATAGAAATAGTTATCACATTAAAACAAAAACAAAATGAATTAGGAAATATTTTAACATTTGGTGTATAGTATATAAGGAAAATTTTATTAGTATTATAGAATTATAATTTGATCTAGCTTTTCGAATATAATTCAATAGCCCACTGGAGTCAAAAAAGTATTGGGACACTTTAAAAATGAGAAATTTAACAAATATACAGCGCATCAATAGAATTTAATTTCATACCACCTTTTTAGACTAGAAGTTTAAACGTATAAACGTTTCAATAGACAAGATTATTTATTGAAAAAAATAAATTATAATTTTAAAAAACTAAAGAACACACTTTTATACTGAATCGAACTAAAAAGTAAAAAAAAATAATTCTTAATATAAGAATAAAATGATGAACGAGAAAATTAATGTCATTGGGGTAAAAGCGTGGGGTGTTCTATAAATATATCAATTGTTATAGTTTCTAACTTCTTTCAATTCCGAAATTGCACCCACGCTTTTACCCCAATGACATTAATTTTCTTGTTCATTTTATTCTTATATTAAGAATTATTTTTTTTACTTTTTAGTTCGATTCAGTATAAAAGCGTGTTCTTTAGTTTTTTTTAATTATAATTTATTTTTTATTTTTTAGTTCGATCTACAATAAAAGCGTGTTTTTTAGTTTTTTAAACTGTCGTTTTTTCATTGTTGAATTTATCCTTGAGTTTCATATTTGGAGCCAGAATTATGTGGCTGCTGGAATAAGTCTTGCTCTTCAATGGATTTTAATTGAAGGGTCTGAAGTGTATTCATTCTCTCTGTTTACGGGGCCTCGGGTAAGTCCCGTATCGTTATATTAGATTCCGTCTCAAAAGAACAGGTCAAACAAATAAAATGTGTGGTAAGAAGAAAAAAAGATGGAATTAAAAAAAAATTTAATGTACCACATGTTTTTATAACGGACTTAAAAAGTATAAAAAATTCCTCTCCTTTTCATTTTTTTTCCTTCTTTTTTCACATTTTCATGCATTGTCATCCACTTCTGAGATATGGTCCAAATTTCAAGTCTCTAGCTCATCGGAAAGTCACACAGTTTAAAATCAATTACAAAATTCCACCCGGGCAGACATTAAAGAAAGCGAGTTATTATATATAAAAACATGGTAATATTAAGTGTCAATCGTATTCTAACCTTTTAAACGTATTGCCATAATGTTAATTCGTATCATCACTTCTAAACGTATTGCTTTGTAAAAATAAAAAATATTTAGCAGTTAGAACATAAATTATTTTTTTCACATCACGAGCCTATTTTTATTTTTTTTTATTTTCATTTGCAGAAAAATGTTTATATTATAGTAAGAAATGGATAACACACACCCACTCTCCACTTTCTCACATACAGAACACTTTTTTTGTTTTATTTTTATATAAACCACAAGTGTATTAATTAAAAACACTCGCTGTAGGGTTACACCTTTTCTTTTAGTCGCTATATCTGGAATAAGTCGCCAAATCTAAAAATGTTATATGGAAATAGACGCCAAATCTGAAAATGATATATCGAATTAGTCGCCAAATCTGAAAATTGTATGTGCAATAAGTTGCCAAATCTGAAAATGATATATTTAATTGTCGCCAAATCTGATTATCGTGATTCCTGACGATCCTGATGAAGACAATGGAACCAAATTATGAAATTATTGTATTGTCATCGGGCCTTGACAAGTGTGCAAAATTTCGAATTAATCTGACCTTTTTAAGTGGGTGAAAATCGAGTTCCAAGATTCCGTTACATGCAAGTGAAACTTATAAAAGCGTGTTAAAAATGGCGAGAAACAAAGAAAGATCGGTTGGTGTCTGAAATCCCGTAATAAGTCGTTGGAAAGAGGGGAAATCTGTTCGCTGTATAGGAAAAATCTTGAAATTGAGCAAGTCTACTGTTTTCAACATCATTGACAGGTTCAAGAAAACAAATAGTGTTGAAAACAAGCAAAGATCAGGATGTCCAAGGATATTTAATGAACGTGGAGAGAAGTGGATTGTGAGGGGACAAGTACACATTAATCCAAGAACTAGTGCAGTAAAAATGACTTTACAATGTAAAAGTAGTTCGGAAAATCAGTAAATCCTGAATCTGTCAGAAATGTTTTCAGAAATCGTAAGTATCACATGGCAGAATACCTCAAAGAAAGCCCTACATCAGCAAAGCAAACAGACAAGCTAGGTTGGCATTTGCTAAAATGTATGTAAGGCAGCCAAAGAATATTGGGAAAATGTAGTTTTTGTTGATGTAAGCAAATATGACAATTTTAGATTGGATGGAAAGCAGAAAGTTTGGAGTTAATCAAATGCAGTAATGCATGTCAAAAATTTACGGCCTACTGTCAAATATGGAGGGGGTAATCAAATTGTCTGGATATGGCAAGCTCTGGTGTCAGGAACTTACATTTTATTGATGGTATAATGAATAAATATGCCTATCTTGACATTCTGAAGCGAAATTTAAAGCAAAGTGCGAGCAAGCTGAGAATCTCGGAACATTTTAAATTGTACCAAGATAATGACCCGAAACATACTGTATATTAATTGTAAATACTTTTATATCAAGCTACAAACTATATCCAGCAATATTAAGGTAAAAGCTTACCTTTTTTCCTTGCAGCTAGCCTCGAAGTCGATCGGGTTCGAACCTATTCCTTGAATCCAAATAATTTAAGCATACTCGTTATCAATGATGAGTCTCCGTATTACTAAACAAAATTTAATAGCCATTTAATTAAATGTTGCGATTAAATAGAAAAGCTTAGAGAATAATTGATTACATCAGGAAATATTGAGAGTGGTTGCTCGTTAACGTTCGGTTTTTTTGTTCAGTTCACTGTACATCTGGAGCCCTGGCTAGCACCTTATGCTGCGAAATGATTATTTGCATTATATTCTTCAAATAGGATGCAAGAATAGGTCTTGATTATTTTGTACAACTGTAAGCTTTGTTAACTTATGCTTCAACTGTGGTTGGTGAAACTAGAGTATTTAGAATCGATTACTTGGTATTTTAGAATCTATTACTTGGTATTTTAGAATCTATTGGTATTTTAGAATCTATTGGTTGTTTTAAAAATTCTTCGACTTTTTGAATATGTTCTATTGTATCAAAATTCGCTATTGATGAATAAGACTATGTGATTAGAGATAAAAATTTTCAATATTTTACGTTGCGATTGATATTTTTTGCAGGTTAAAATAAAATGTTCACTCTGGTACATGGCAATCGGAACACAATGGAGAATCTGTTTGTTTAAAAAGAAAATAAATATCATTTAATGGCAATTTCTTTGTCCGCAGCTTATTAATTAAAACTTCTGTATTTCTATTTGTTTGCTGCCTGTCTATTCCATTTTTTAAGATGAGAAATACAACAAAATTTTTTATGTCTCTTGCTCTTTTTCCATATTTCTTCATTTGCGCTTTTGTGTTGATTTTTAAAAAATGTATGTAGATCTTCCCAAGTAATCCAAGGATCTGGAGAGGCTTTAGATAATTTATCAACCTCTTCATTAATTTCTATTCCCTTGTGAGCTGGTACCCAAAGGAATGTAATTGATTGAGCTATTGATTTTTTTTGTGACAAAAAGGTAAAGTTACAGTCGCAGCTAACAGTTCAGTTAGCGGTTTTTGCTGGAAGTAGAAGTAGTAGTTCCAACATTGCAGATATTTGCAAGTTATGGGTCCTCTACCACGGTCCTAGTGTTATTAAGACTCCTGCACAAAGTCCAGACCTTAATCCCATTGAACGTATGTGGGATTGTTTGCAGTAAAAACTAAATGAGCACCAAATTTATGACAAGTAGGATTTAAGAAAATATTTGGTAAAAGAGTGGACCAAAATCGGTTGATCGTATTGCAAAAAAATGATCTAATCCATGCCAAATAGACTTCGAGAGGTCAAAATGAGCAAGGGTGGTTCAACAAGATACTAATTTCTAAGTTTGAATTTTTTTTAAAAAAATTTATTGGTAAGTGTCCCAATACATTTTGAGCTCGTTTTTTAAGTCGATTTCTTTTATTTTCATTTTTAACCCTAATTGCATTAATGTGTGAGTTTTGTTCCAATTATTATTATTTGTATCTACCAAAGCAACATTTATTTCCTTTTGTTTGGTTTTATTGTATGTTTAAGTAAAAGTTTACGATGAAAATCTATGAACCAATACTTTTTGACCCACTGCTTAGCTATAAATATTAAAAATTTTACTTTCAAAGCATAGGGCAGCATTATACGCAGGAAAAAATATACGGTAGTTAAAAATACACACGCCAGAGTACTTAAGTTTTTTAAATAATCTTCCATTATATCTGGTCGAAATAGGAATGGTTCGAAATTTCTTACCTGACTTGTTGGTTTTTTAAACTCTAATAGGGAACACCATCCTTTCTGTTACCTGCAAATAGTTACTTAATGCTTGAATTATGAACTTGTCTGAAAAGAAATTGAATCTCGATAACAAAGAACGGCCACACCCTAACGAGTTTGAACACACACTGTTTATTTACTAACAAGAATATTACAACGGAATGCGCAGCGCGCCATCTGTGGACTGTAAGATGAAACATACCACCCCCCTTGAAACACGGAAAGGGTATCAAAATTAATGAATTAACTTAAACATAT
Organism: Trichonephila clavata; assembly: GCA_019973975.1. Lineage (NCBI taxonomy): Eukaryota > Metazoa > Arthropoda > Arachnida > Araneae > Nephilidae > Trichonephila > Trichonephila clavata. Next base: position 11,286 of record BMAO01019162.1, on the reverse strand, counting down.
TAAGTTAAGTAACATACTAATGAATTAAGTGTAAGAATTAATATAGTAATGAATTAAGTTAAACATACTAAATGAATTCAAATTTACAATACAGTACACTTCTAAATTAATGAAATTAAGTATTTGGATTTACAGAAGAATAAATGACCACAACAATGCTAGAAGAAAGAAAAAATTAGACATAATTCACAAATGTTCCAATGTTTATAGGAAGTGGACACAGTTTGGCAATTGGTCTCCCAAGTTCACTAGTTTGTGTTTTCACCTTGACCACACGAACCTTACCGTCCTTACCAGGGAACGTTTCCGTGACTTTCTCTAATTTCCACTGTAGTGGGGGTGAGTTGTCGTGCTTGATTAGAACAAGATCTCCGATGTCAAGGTTCTTTTGAAAGATGCGCCATTTGGATCTTGATTGTAGCAAGGTCAAGTACTATGAAGACCATCTCTTCCAGAAATGTTGGGTCATTCTTGTAAGCAATCGCCAACGGTCGCAGTGACGAAGGTCGTCTGGAACCGTAGGTTGTGGAATAGCTGTTAATGCCTTTCCTATCAGAAAATGTCCTGGGGTCAGAACATGCGGATCATCTGGACTACTAGATAATACACATAATGGTCTGGAGTTGAGGCATGCTTCAATTTGGCTTGATAACGTGGCTAGTTCTTCGAAGGTAAGACTAGTGACTCCAACAACTCTGTTCAAATGAAACTTAAAAGATTTCACTGTAGCCTCCCAAATGCCTCCAAAGTGGGGAGCAGATGGAGGATTGAAGTGAAAGATGATGTTGTCTGTTAACAAGAATTGATGAATGGCATCTTCCTTCATCAACTGCTGGAACTCCCTCCTGAAGTATCTGCTAGCTCCGTAGAAGTTGGTTCCTTGATCGCAAAAGATCTCTGATGGTTTACCTCTGCGAGCCACGAATCGTTTTAGACAAGCAATAAATGCTCTTGACGTTAAGTCGCTAACGATTTCCAAATGAACCGCCTTCGTTGCGAGGCAAACGAAAACGCAAATGTAGCACGTAGTATTGCGGCTTCCTCTTCCCTTGGAGCTTCGTATCAAGAACGGGCCGGCGAAGTCAAGGCCAGTTCGTTGGAATACAGAAGAGGGGCAAACTCTGAACTCTGGAAGATCTCCCATGATTTGTTCGGCGAATCTTAGACGATTTTTGAAGCATGGGATACATCTTCTTACTACTCTTCTAACTGCATCTCGGGCTGAAAGAATCCAAAATTTCTCTCTGAGAGCTTATAGGAGAAGTTGCGGACCGGCATGAAGAAGTTTTAGGTGATAATCGGTGATAATTAAGTTCACAACAGGGTAGGTTTTAGAAAGCAAGATGGGATGCTTCTGCCGATTCAGGAAGTATTGAATTTTTCAGTCTACCACCGACACGAATTATTCCGAAGTCATCGTAGAACGGAGTCAAAGGAATAAGCTTGTTGCTCGAAGGAAGCTGCTTGCCCGCTGAAAGATAGGAAACTTCCATCGAAAAATGATCATGTTGGATAAATTTAACAATGGCTTTCTCAGCTTCGCTCAATTCTGTCGTTGTTAAGAAGGACTTTCTTCTTTTACACGCAGCAAGAGAACAGTTCTTGACAAATCTTAAACAGTAGGCAACTACTCTTTTCAACTTATTCCATGACGAAAAATTTTGAAAAAACTCTACCTTGAAGGTCGCATCAACCACGGTAAGCATAATCAGCTTGGATATTCCCTTGGCTTCGGTAGACATGTCTTCTTGTAATTGTGGATTATCTTCAAACCTTCCAATCGGAAAAGTAGAGTTCTTTAACCAATCAGGTCCGTTGAACCACAAGTCGCAATTTTCTAGTTTAGTTGGAGGTATCCCTCTCGTTCCGCAATCAGCAGAATTCTCTAGACCGCTCACAAAGTTCCAGTGCACGTTAGGAGTCAGCTCTTGAATTTGTGCTACTCGATTAGCTACGAACGGTTGCCATCTTCTCGGTTCGGACTTCAACCATGCCAGTGTGATCTTGGAATCAGACCACGCAAAGGTCTCGGAGATTGGCATTGTTAGAGTTGGAAGGGTAGCATGTAACAAATTGGCGAGAAGTAAGGCAGAACAAAGCTCTAGTCGAGGTAGAGACTGAGTTTTTACTCGAGAGACACGTGTCTTAGAAGTTAGCAGCCTAGATATCACGGTTTGGGTAGCATCCTTGGAACGAATGTATATAGCTGCACAGTAGGCCTTCTCTGAAGAATCGCAGAATCCGTGTACTTGTACATCTATAGCCTGTGGAATGAGAATACAACGTGGAATCTTGATTTTTGTAAGTAGAGGCAGTTGCTCTTGAAATATTCTCCATTGTCTTGCTAGAGAATTTGGTAGCTCTTCGTCCCAGCTTAGATTATGACTCCATAGATCTTGAAGGAAGATTTTAGGAATGATAACTGTAGGTGCCAACCAGCCTAAGGGGTCAAAGATTTTGGCGATTTCAGAGAGTACTTGTGTTTAGTCCACACGTCAGTCTCATTTACGGTAATGTAAAGGTGAATTTGTCAACATCTGGAAGCCAAGCTATTCCCAGGATCTTGATAGGTTGGTCATCCTTGATCGTGTGTTTGGAATCAACTGCCTTTAGTTCTTCTGGGATGTTTCAAAGTGCGTCAGGATTATTTGACACCCATTTTCGTAGAGAAAATCCTCCTCTTTTCATCATCTCCTGTAGCTCAGATACCAGTTGAACAGCTCCTTTCCTTGTCGCACTTCCACTCAGTAAGTCATCAACGTAAAAATGACATAGGGTAGCTCTTGAAGTAGCTGGAAAGTTTTCTTGCTCATCTATGGCAAGTTGTCGCAAGATTCTCGTGGAGATGAATGGTGCTGAGGACGTACCATACGTAACAGTAGTTAGACGATATTCCTTTATAGGTTCGGTTGGAGAATTCCTCCAGAGAATTCTTTGCCAGTCTACGTCTTTCTCATGAATTTTAATCTGGCGGAACATCTTTTCAACATCAGCGCAAATGGCTACATTGAAAATTCGAAACTGGATGAGAATAGGGAAAAGTTCTGGCTGTACTCTTGGACCAACCATGAGAAGATCGTTGAGAGAGAGTCCAGACGAAGTTTTACTTGAAGCGTCAAAGACTACGCGAAGCTTTGTTGTACAGCTGGTGTCCCTAACAACTCCATGGTGAGGAAGGTACAGACTATTGCTGTTATTAATTTCAGAGTCCGGAACAAGTTCCATGTGCTTTAGATCAAGGTATTCTTTCATGAAATTTCGATAAAGTTTGTATTTGTCAGGATTAGAAATGAGATTGTTCCACGCTGACTAGCCTACGAATTGCATTTTGCTTCGAATTTCCTAACCGCGTCGGAGGAGAGTGAAATGGTAACCTTACTGTGTATCTGCCATTCTCATCCCTAGAATGTGTCTTTAAGAAGTGGTCTTCACCGGCCTCTTCTAAAGAGGTTAAGGGTTTGGCACATGGCACAGAATCTAATTCCCAGAATTTATTGATTAGATGATTCGATACTAACTGAATGTGATTTACTTGGAGAGAATTTTGCCCACTAGAATTTGCCCTACCACCAATTATCCAACCCAGTTCTGAATGAATGGCAAATGGCTTATCCTTACCCATTGATAACGTTTGACCTCTTAGCAATGGCAAAGTAAGGTCAACACCAAGGAGAACATCAATGGGACTACTTTTGTAAAATGCTGGATCAGCCAGAGAAATATCCCCAAATAATTCACGCATTGAGGAATCTAAATCATGATGTGGGATCATACCTACAATTTTGTTGATCACGTATACGGACGCATGAAAAGAATTTTGAGATGAAAAATGTGGGGTGAACTGAATCTCAGCAATACCATTTGTACGCGTATCGGATGCGCCCAAACAAGATATACGAGCATTAGCTTTTTCTTTTCGCAAACCCAGCCTTTCTATACATTCATTTGTAAAAAGTGAAGCCTGGCTTCCGCTATCCAAAAGACATTTACAGGTTTGATAATTACCCCAAATATCTCTTACCTGAATTAAAGCTGTGCAGAGAAGAATTTGAATATCTGGGTTCACATCAGAAATGCATGATGTAACATCCACAACTCTAGAATTTTCTCTTGGCTCGCTAGAGCCTGGAATAGGGACCGGAGAAAACACAGGAGCGTTGACAGAAAGTCCACTAGAATTTAACACATTTACAGCACCCTGTCTTCCCCTAGCACTAGCATTTTCGATATGAAGTAAACTGTGGTGGGGTGTTTTGCACCTTTTGCATCTAAACTTGCTTTTGCAAGTTTTCACACCATGAAACTGAGTTAAACAGTTAAAGCAAACATTATTCGTTTTAACGAAATCTGAACGGCCTTGAACTGATAATTTTAAGAACGTATCACACCTCGACAATGTATGATCTCCATTACAAAGAGGGCATTGTGACTGGGCGTTGGACGCGACCAAAGTCACCTTTCTTTGAACGTTTCTCTTAGTAAATGAACTCGTAATGGATCTTGCTTGTGTTGCAAGGAATTGTAACAATTCATCCAGTCTTGGAATGGCATCAGTAGGAAAGGTTCTCTCAAACCAAGTTCTGGAATTTGTATCAAGCTTGAACAATATCATATGCATTAAAAGGGTATCTGAAGTCGGGTCAACTTTGTATTCAAGGGACTCCAACATCAAATTTAAAATTTGTGTTGATGATTCTCCACTCAAGGGTGTTATATTGATAAACTTTTTCATTAAGGATGACATAATTTCTCTTTTATTAAAGTATCTATCCTTTAGCAATTTCCAAGCGATTTCGAAATTATCATTGGTAATGAATAAAGAATTTACGATGCTTAATGCATCTGACCTTAAACTCCCCTTTAAATATTGCAACTTTTGCGCTCCCGTTAAATTTTGATTGTTGGAAACTGCAGCTTCAAAAAGATCGGAAAAGGCAAGCCACTCCTCAGTAACACCTGAAAATATAAAGGTAAGGACAACGTAGGAAGTTTCACTTCAGCTGACTGAGCTGAGATTGAAGTTTGGCTTGAACCTTTGTTTATAGCCTCAAGAACGGAATTTATTACAGAAGGCACAAGTTGAGTGTCTATAGTGACAAGTATTGCCTCTAACATATCTAAAATATCGTCCTTTTCCGTACAATAAGTTTCTTCGTCCTTTTCCTCGCAAATACTTATAATAGAATCCAAAACATCCTTTACCTCAGTTCTAAATCCTAAGAATCTATTTTTCCGAGCTAATAAACCCACATTATTTAATTTCTCAATTTCCTCTTCTGTTTTATTTTGCAATTTTGTAATCGAGGATTTAACACTCTTTTTTTTTTCTTCAATAAACCCTCAATATCCATTTGAATATACCAAAAGGAACGATTTAAAGAAAAAACAAATAAACACCGCTGCTCGCGAACGAATAATTGTCAAGTCGACAGACGAAACACGATTCCACTAACACCCCGCGAAAAAGGGGGAAAAGAGAGGGGAGAACTTCTAAAAAGAATTACTACGGAAAAGCGAATAGGAACTTTAACAAGCGGGGAAACGAAACTCAAGTTTCTTATTTTTTATGTTATAGGAACGACAATGGCAGAAACACACAAGTAATTTACCACCGATAATGAAAAAACAATCAATTAAGCAAATAACTATCTTTAATCAGATTAAACTCTTTTGAATACTTAATTCTGAAACATTACTCTTCGAAAATTTATTTTTAAGCTTAATTCACACAACAAAGAATTTGAATTTTTCATGAATTGAATTATAACAATATCATTTAGAAAAAATATAATTCGAATTTTTCATCAATTGAATTATGACAATATTTTTGAAAAAATATTGCCAAAGCACAACAAGCCAGGAGTTTTGAATTAGAATGTTTCACTACTGAGCTCCGGCTGCTAAGGACCAAAATGGTCGACATAGGAATGGTTCGAAATTTCTTACCTGACTTGTTGGTTTTTTAAACTCTAATAGGGAACACCATCCTTTCTGTTACCTGCAAATAGTTACTTAATGCTTGAATTATGAACTTGTCTGAAAAGAAATTGAATCTCGATAACAAAGAACGGCCACACCCTAACGAGTTTGAACACACACTGTTTATTTACTAACAAGAATATTACAACGGAATGCGCAGCGCGCCATCTGTGGACTGTAAGATGAAACATACCGCCCCCCTTGACTTACGGAAGGGGTATCAAAATTAATGAATTAACTTAAACATATTAAGTTAAGTAACATACTAATGAATTAAGTGTAAGAATTAATATAGTAATGAATTAAGTTAAACATACTAAATGAATTGAAATTTACAATAAAGTATACTTCTAAATTAATGAAATTAAGTATTTGGATTTACAGAAGAATAAATGACCACAACAATGCTAGAAGAAAGAAAAAATTAGACATAATTCACAAATGTTCCAATGTTTATAGGAAGTGGACACAGTTTGGCAATTGGTCTCCCAAGTTCACTAGTTTGTGTTTTCACCTTGACCACACGAACCTTACCGTCCTTACCAGGGAACGTTTCCGTGACTTTCTCTAATTTCCACTGTAGTGGGGGTGAGTTGTCGTGCTTGATTAGAACAAGATCTCCGATGTCAAGGTTCTTTTGAAAGATGCGCCATTTGGATCTTGATTGTAGCAAGGTCAAGTACTATGAAGACCATCTCTTCCAGAAATGTTGGGTCATTCTTGTAAGCAATCGCCAACGGTCGCAGTGACGAAGGTCGTCTGGAACCGTAGGTTGTGGAATAGCTGTTAATGCCTTTCCTATCAGAAAATGTCCTGGGGTCAGAACATGCGGATCATCTGGACTACTAGATAATACACATATGGTCTGGAGTTGAGGCATGCTTCAATTTGGCTTGATAACGTGGCTAGTTCTTCGAAGGTAAGACTAGTGACTCCAACAACTCTGTTCAAATGAAACTTAAAAGATTTCACTGTAGCCTCCCAAATGCCTCCAAAGTGGGGAGCAGATGGAGGATTGAAGTGAAAGATGATGTTGTCTGTTACAAGAATTGATGAATGGCATCTTCCTTCATCAACTGCTGGAACTCCCTCCTGAAGTATCTGCTAGCTCCGTAGAAGTTGGTTCCTTGATCGCAAAAGATCTCTGATGGTTTACCTCTGCGAGCCACGAATCGTTTTAGACAAGCAATAAATGCTCTTGACGTTAAGTCGCTAACGATTTCCAAATGAACCGCCTTCGTTGCGAGGCAAACGAAAACGCAAATGTAGCACGTAGTATTGCGGCTTCCTCTTCCTTGGAGCTTCGTATCAAGAACGGGCCGGCGAAGTCAAGGCCAGTTCGTTGGAATACAGAAGAGGGGCAAACTCTGAACTCTGGAAGATCTCCCATGATTTGTTCGGCGAATCTTAGACGATTTTTGAAGCATGGGATACATCTTCTTACTACTCTTCTAACTACATCTCGGGCTGAAAGAATCCAAAATTTCTCTCTGAGAGCTTATTGGAGAAGTTGCGGACCGGCATGAAGAATTTTAGGTGATAATCGGTGATAATTAAGTTCACAACAGGGTAGGTTTTAGGAAGCAAGATGGGATGCTTCTGCGATTCAGGAAGTATTGAATTTTTCAGTCTACCACCGACACGAATTATTCCGAAGTCATCGTAGAACGGAGTCAAAGGAATAAGCTTGTTGCTCGAAGGAAGCTGCTTGCCCGCTGAAAGATAGGAAACTTCCATCGAAAAATGATCATGTTGGATAAATTTAACAATGGCTTTCTCAGCTTCGCTCAATTCTGTCGTTGTTAAGAAGGACTTTCTTCTTTTACACGCAGCAAGAGAACAGTTCTTGACAAATCTTAAACAGTAGGCAACTACTCTTTTCAACTTATTCCATGACGAAAAATTTTGAAAAAACTCTACCTTGAAGGTCGCATCAACCACGGTAAGCATAATCAGCTTGGATATTCCTTGGCTTCGGTAGACATGTCTTCTTGTAATTGTGGATTATCTTCAAACCTTCCAATCGGAAAAGTAGAGTTCCTTAACCAATCAGGTCCGTTGAACACAAGTCGCAATTTTCTAGTTTAGTTGGAGGTATCCCTCTCGTTCCGCAATCAGCAGAATTCTCTAGACGCTCACAAAGTTCCAGTGACGTTAGGAGTCAGCTCTTGAATTTGTGCTACTGGATTAGCTACGAACGGTTGCCATCTTCTCGGTTCGGACTTCAACCATGCCAGTGTGATCTTGTAATCAGACACGCAAAGGTCTCGGAGATTGGCATTGTTAGAGTTGGAAGGGTAGCATGTAACAAATTGGCGAGAAGTAAGGCAGAATAAAGCTCTAGTCGAGGTAGAGACTGAGTTTTTTACTCGAGAGACACGTGTCTTAGAAGTTAGCATCTAGATATCACGGTTTGGGTAGCATCCTTGGAACGAATGTATATAGCTGCACAGTAGGCCTTCTCTGAAGAATCGCAGAATCCGTGTACTTGTACATCTATAGCCTGTGGAATGAGAATACAACGTGGAATCTTGATTTTTGTAAGTAGAGGCAGTTGCTCTTGAAATATTCTCCATTGTCTTGCTAGAGAATTTGGTAACTCTTCGTCCCAGCTTAGATTATGACTCCATAGATCTTGAAGGAAGATTTTAGAATGATAACTGTAGGTGCCAACAGCCTAAGGGGTCAAAGATTTTGGCGATTTCAGAGAGTATCTTGTGTTTAGTCCACACGTCAGTCTCATTTACGGTAATGGTAAAGGTGAATTTGTCAACATCTGGAAGCCAAGCTATTCCCAGGATCTTGATAGTTGGTCATCCTTGATCGTGTGTTTGGAATCAACTACCTTTAGTTCTTCTGGGATGTTTCAAAGTGCGTCAGGATGATTTGACACCCATTTTCGTAGAGAAATCCTCCTCTTTCATCATCTCCTGTAGCTCAGATACCAGTTGAACAGCTCCTTTCCTTGTCGCACTTCCACTCAGTAGTCATCAACGTAAAAATGACATAGGGTAGCTCTTGAAGTAGCTGGAAAGTTTTCTTGCTCATCTATGGCAAGTTGTCGCAAGATTCTCGTGGAGATGAATGGTGCTGAGGACGTACCATACGTAACAGTAGTTAGACGATATTCCTTTGTAGGTTCGGTTGGAGAATTCCTCCAGAGAATTCTTTGCCAGTCTACGTCTTTCTCATGAATTTTAATCTGGCGGAACATCTTTTCAACATCAGCGCAAATGGCTACATTGAAAATTCGAACTGATGAGAATAGGGAAAAGTTCTGGCTGTACTCTTGGACCAACCATGAGAAGATCGTTGAGAGAGAGTCCAGACGAAGTTTTACTTGAAGCGTCAAAGACTACGCGAAGCTTTGTTTGTACAGCTGGTGTCCTAACAACTCCATGGTGAGGAAGGTACAGACTATTGCTGTTATTAATTTCAGAGTCCGGAACAAGTTCCATGTGCTTTAGATCAAGGTATTCTTTCATGAAATTTCGATCAAGTTTGTATTGTCAGGATTAGAAATGAGATGGTTCCACGCTGACTAGCCTACGAATTGCATTTTGCTTCGAATTTCCTAACGGTCGGAGGAGAGTGAAATGGTAACCTTACTGTGTATCTGCCATTCTCATCCCTAGAAGTGTCTTTAAGAAGTGATCTTCACAGGCCTCTTCTAAAGAGGTTAAGGGTTTGGCACATGGCACAGAATCTAATTCCCAGAATTTATTGATTAGATGATTCGATACTAACTGAATGTGATTTACTTGGAGATAAGTTTGCCACTAGAATTTGCCCTACACCAATTATCCAACCCAGTTCTGAATAATGGCAAATGGCTTATCCTTACCATTGATAACGTTGACCTCTTAGCAATGGCAAAGTAAGGTCAACACCAAGGAGAACATCAATGGGACTACTTTTGTAAAATGCTGGATCAGCCAGAGAAATATCCCCAATAATTCACGCATTGAGGAATCTAAATCATGATGTGGGATCATACCTACAATTTTGTTGATCACGTATACGGACGCATGAAAAGAATTTTGAGATGAAAATGTGGGGTGAACTGAATCTCAGCAATACCATTTGTACGCGTATCGGATGCGCCCAAACAAGAAATACGAGCATTAGCTTTTTCTTTTCGCAAACCCAGCCTTTCTATACATTCATTTGTAAAAAGTGAAGCCTGGCTTCCGCTATCCAAAAGACATTTACAGGTTTGATAATTACCCCAAATATCTTTACCTGAATTAAAGCTGTGCAAAGAAGAATTTGAATATCTGGGTTCAATCAGAAATGCATGATGTAACATCCACAACTCTAGAATTTTCTCTTGGCTCGCCAGAGCCTGGAAAGGACCGGAGAAAACACAGGAGCGTTGACAGAAAGTCACTAGAATTTAACAATTTACAGCACCCTGTCTTCCCCTAGCACTAGCATTTTCGATATGAAGTAAACTGTGGTGGGGTGTTTTGCACTTTTGCATCTAAACTTGCTTTTGCAAGTTTTCACACCATGAAACTGAGTTAAACAGTTAAAGCAAACATTATTCGTTTTAACGAAATCTGAACGGCCTTGAACTGATAATTTTAAGAACGTATCACCCTCGACAATGTATGATCTCCATTACAAAGAGGCATTGTGACTGGGCGTTGGACGCGACCAAAGTCACCTTTCTTTGAACGTTTCTCTTAGTAAATGAACTCGTAATGGATCTTGCTTGTGTTGCAAGGAATTGTAACAATTCATCCAGTCTTGGAATGGCATCAGTAGGAAAGGTTCTTCAAACCAAGTTCTGGAATTTGTATCAAGCTTGAACAATATAATATGCATTAAAAGGGTATCTGAAGTCGGGTCAACTTTGTATTCAAGGGACTCAACATCAAATTTAAATTTGTGTTGATGATTCTCCACTCAAGGGTGTTATATTGATAAACTTTTTCATTAAGGATGACATAATTTCTCTTTATTAAAGTATTATCCTTTAGCAATTTCCAAGCGATTTCGAAATTATCATTGGTAATGATAAAGAATTACGATGCTTAATGCATCTGACCTTAAACTCCCCTTTAAATATTGCAACTTTTGCGCTCCCGTTAAATTTTGATTGTTGGAAACTGCAGCCTCAAAAAGATCGAAAAGGCAAGCCACTCCTCAGTAACACCTGAAAAATATAGGTAAGGACAACGTAGGAAGTGCTGACTGAGCTGAGATTGAAGTTTGGCTTGAACCTTTGTTTATAGCCTCAAGAACGGAATTTATTACAGAAGGCACAAGTTGAGTGTCTATAGTGACAAGTATTGCCTCAAC
>BMAO01019161.1:0-11382 GCA_019973975.1 Trichonephila clavata | reverse complement strand
TCAAGTAAGTGTTGTTTCAAAAATTCGTTATGTAAATTAAATTCTAATTTATGAAGAAAAATTATTAATTTTTAGAAGAATGTAATAAATAGTATTAAAGAATAGCAAAGTATTGTTGTACTTTTCATACGAGTCATATGAAAATATATAAAGAAAAGGCATTCAAGCAATTTCACGTACCTAGAAATCAAGTGTTACTGCATTTTTTCAGTAAACAAGTAATAGGTATGAAAATAAACTATTTCTCACGATAAATGTAGGAATTAAAGCAACACGAAGACTAAATTTTTTGCAAATAACTTCAAGAATGAATGGAAGGTTAGTTTTATTTTGATTCATATCTAGTTCCTGATCTTATTATTCAAGATTTTCATCCCAGACCTGTTTAAAGGGGCGAAAAGGAGTTCTGAAATAAGCTCATCGAATAAAAATTGAATTGAAATTTTCTTTTTATAAGCAAAAGGGAGAAACGTGGCAATTACTTTGTGTGAATAAGGCTTAATTTTCAATTTAATTCATAATATAATGGGATTACTTTAAGTTACTTATGACGGATCTATACGCGGCTCTACTAACCCCTTCAGGACTCTTTAAGGAAATATTTATTTCAACCATCTTTCGCTGAATGAAGAAAGCGTGATTATGCAAATTAAAAATATTATATAAATTCTGTATTCGTGAGTTTTAAGAGTTAGTTGGCGAGTTAGTTGGTAAGCTAGTTGGTTAGTTGGAGAGTGAAGGATTGTGGAATGATTATGTACATTTGGAGTTTATCAATGAAAGATTACTGAGAATGGATCAATCGACAGTCATTAAATCCAGATAAGAATCACATTCAAGGTTCAAGTGTAGAACTTGACTTCATAAAGTACAGGTATCGTGATACTTATTTAAATAGAAGTTAACTTATTAGTGTGCGACGTAATTTATATTGAGCCTGTATAGGTTATCGTGGAATCAGTTGAGGGTCCGTATTATTATCCCCAGGCTATTGAGTCTCACCTCCGCGCTCTACTATCTGATTTGTTATCTTAATTAGATTGTTATTGTGTCTGCTTGATATTTTGGTGACAATAAAATAATTAGAGTAAATCATGTCTACTGATTATTCAGTTTCTCCCACACACCTAGCCGGGTCTGAGGGGTTTCAGAGACAAGGGGTTTCAGAGGGAAGCAGGAACTGACAGGCGTTACACACTTATACATAATTTTTTATTTCAGTTTAATTTGGAGTTATTTTTGTCATTGACCTTGGTCTATTTAAGTAGAATTCCTAGTATAGGAATAGAATACATGCAAATAACATTTTTTTGCTTTTATATCTTAATAATTGGATTTCTTAAGGTAGACTCATACCTCTACCTAACCATGCCACATAAGTTCTAATACAATTATGAAGGAGTTAAAAACTTTAACAAAAATGGAGTAATGAAACTTAAACTAAATATTTTTAAGGCTTATTTTTTACTTTAAAATTCATGACATACTTCTTTTCCTATTCAAAATAATCACCTTTAGACTTGAAAGGGCTTTAAATGCCTTTGGCCAATCATCTGTTGAGAAACGCACTACCTCCATGGGGTATTCAATTGTTGCATTCCTTAAAGAATGCTTAAAACTATTTTTGAATTGAAATGCCTTTTTGGCACATCTTTGCCTCAAATACTGATCACAATTTGCAGTCAAGCGGATTTAAATCCTGATAGCTGGATGGCCAATCTTTGTGATCTAGTGATCTATGCAGTCTGCCATATTCTCTTTCAACCATCACTGTGTCGTCTTTGCCTTATGAGTAAAAGCAGAGTCCAGTTGAAAAGTTCAATCTTTTCCAATTGAACAGGTTTACGTACAGGGGCTTCAATATTTATTCTAAGCTAGTGCTTTGTTAAATGTTTGCCGTGGTTTCCACACCTTACTTGCAAAAATGAGTCTTCAAAAATGAATCTTTGAACCTTTGCGGGGTCGTCTTCTGAGTAAAAGTAGAGTTCTGTTGAAGAGTTCAACCTTTTCCATTGAACAGGTTTACGCTCAGGGCCTTCAATACTGATTCTAAGCTAGGGATTTGTTAAATGTTCTCAGTGGTTTTCACACTTTACTTATAAAAGGGAATCTCTGAGATTCATTCGTATTGCTTGTCACCTCACTAAATCATTACAGAAGCAGAATGATGAGCTCTCTCAGCACACTCTTTCTTCCCTTTAGCACTCCTTGAGTATTCATTCCATATCCATGATCATTCTGGTGGTTGTGAAAAATTCTTCAGCATCAAAACTTTCCTTGTCGGTAATCAGAATTTGTCTGTGGGCATTATGATCGTGCTGCTGCAATATATCTTTTGCTTTAAAGTATATCTGGTTCTTTAGTTCTTCTGAACGCAAACGGCTAGTTAATTTTCGATAACCTCTAAGTCTAAGGCCTCGTTTTTGTATGAGATGCATTGTTCTTTTTGACATGTTCATCCGTTTAGCAAGAACATTCTTCTTTTGACAAGAATGTAACCAACTCTCCCCCTGTGAGATTTGACAAGAACTTGTATTCTTCCCAAGCGTGGACGACCTCATTTACTGTTGTATATACTATGGTGTTATTCTCACAAAACCTCTTATTAATTCGATAAATGAATAAACTTTTGATGCCTAAATTTTTAAGAGCCTTAAAATTTTCTAACGGGCTCTTTTTTGCTTGATGCAGCATTCTGTTCAAAATGTTAAAGCTCTGACTGATTGACGACCGAAATACAACAATTACCTAAAAAATATTGCAGATATTCTCGAACGACTAAATTTAAATTTCTAAGATACTTTTGACTCACAGTAGGTGATCTCAATTTTTGTGTCAGAACTAGGCACAACTAGGCATACTTTTCGTTCTTTAGAGGTGGTCAGTCAAAAAGACAAAAAGAGAACATATTTAATGTATTATCCAAAATATTTTAATACAGCTCCAATTGAAATAACATGTCTGGACAGCCTACTTTTTTACAATCACATATACGAAGTTTATAAAGAGAAAGAAAAAGGATTATATATATATACTAGCTGTTACCCGCCCGCTTCGCTGGGTATTTCATGATGTTTTATAAATTTTTACTGCTTATATATATGTATAAATTATTGATATCTAAGTCCTAGCATTAAGAATTCGATTGAATTGAAAAATATACTTATACCTGTAACTGTCACCTGTTGATAAAAAAAAAGAGCAGAACTCATCTAATTTGTATTTTCTAAAAATCTCTAAAATTGAAGCATAGAATGATGTTTGCTCTTTCGTAACTCATAAACCAAGTGGATTCCCGCAAAACCAATTTTCGTGGTGGATATCTACTCCGTAAATTGAACATGCAAGCCAAATTTCAAGTCTAAATCAAATAGAAAAAAGCAAAAGTTTTACTATAAATATCAACGTAATCCCGTTGAGAGCCGTTTTCCAAAATTACCGCTCTTAGCGGATTTCAATTCAACAAAAGAAAAATGCAAACCACATTTCATTATTACAGTCCTTGTAGCTCGAAAAAAGTAATTTTTTTTGTCAATACGTCCCAGTAACCCCCTGCAACCCCCCAGAACTTGATTTGCTTAAAATTTATTCTTAGTGGATCCCTATTCAACAAAAAAAAAAACATGCTTAAAAAATTTCAAGTATATGGGTCTAACAATTAAAAACAGGAATTTGTTTCTGTAACTCCTCTTGACCCCTCGCAAACATCTTTAGGGGTCAATTTTCATTTTACTCTTTGTTAGAGGAACTCTATTTCATGAAAGGAACATGCCTACCAATTTTCAAGCAGGATGATCAAGTAGTTTAAAAATGGAAATATTTATCGATTACGCCTCTTAATCTCCCGAAATTAAACTTGGTAGTTGATATTCGCGAAACCCATTTTGTAGCGGTTCTCTACTTTACGAAAGGAATCTGCTTATCAAATTTCAAGACTGTACGTCTAACAGTTTAAAAATGGGGATAATTGTCTATAACTCCACTTGAGCCCCCGACGCCACTTCTGGGTCTGTTTTCACAAAACCCATTTTGTAGGGGAATTGCACTCTATGAAAGGAATCTGCTTATCAAAATTTGAAGACTGTGCGTCCAATTAATTAAAAATGCAAAAAAAATTATCAATAACGCCCCTTGAACCCCCGCAACACCACCTAGGGGTCGATTTTCACAAAACACATTTTGCAGTGTATTTCTATCCTATGAGAAGAATCTGCTAACCAAATTTCAAGACTGTGAGTCTAATAGTTTAAAAAAAGAAATAATTATTTATATCTGCCCTTAACCCCCTGCAACACCCCTTGGGGGTCAATTTTCTCCAAACCCGTTTTGTAGCGGATATTTACTCCATGAAAGAAACATTCCTACCAATTTTCAAGCAGGTAGGTCAAATAGTTTAAAAACGAAAATATTTATCTCTTACGCCGCTTATTCCCCTGCAACGCCACTTAGAGGTCTGTTTTCACAAAACCTTCTTATAGCTGATCTCTACTCTATGAAAGAAATCTCTTTATCAAATATAAAGACTGTGCGTCTAATAGTTTAAAAATGGAAATAATTATCTATAACACCCCTTAAGTCCCCTCAACGCCACTTGGGGGCAATTTTCACGAAACCCATTTTTAGCGTATCTCTACCCTATGAGAGGAATCTGCTTACTAAGTTTCAAGACTGTACGTCTAATAACTTAAAAATAGAAATTTATAACGCCCCTTAAACCCCCCGCCCCCCTAACACCCTTGGGGGTCAATTTTCCCAAAACCCATTTTGTAGCGGATATTTACTCCAGGAAAGAAACTTACCTACCAATTTTCAAGCAGGTAGGTGAAGTAGTTTAAAAACGGATATAATTATTCATTACGCTCCTTAATCCCCCGCAACGCCACTTAGAAATCTGTTTTCACAAAACCCGTTTTGTAAATGATCATTATTCTACGAAAGGAATCTATATATCAAATTTAAAGATAGTGCGTCAAATAGTTTAAAAATGGAAATAATTATCTATAACGCCCCCTAAGCCCCTGCAACGCCACTTGGGGGTCGATTTTCAGCAAACTCATTTTGTAGCGGATCTCTACTCTCTGAAAGGAATCCGCTTACCCAAATTCAAGATTGTACATCAAGTAGTTTAAACATGGAAACAATTATTATTAAAGCCCTTAACCCCCCGTAACGCCCCTTGGGAAATCCTTTCTTAGCTGATGTCTACTCTATCAAAGGAACATGTCTACCAAATTTCAAGTCTGTAGGTTGAATAGTTCCAGAGATTTCGTGATTAGTCAGTCAGTCAGTCAGTGAGTGAGTCGCTTTTCTCCTTTATATATATAGATATATACACTGGTGTCCAAAAGTTAAGCCTAAATCGTAAAATGCGAAAAACATGGAGTAAATATTCGTAAAATTATTCCAAATTTTTTGCGGATATTAATTGGGTGAAGAAGAAACATTGGGTTTATGCAAAACCTTTCAGTCAACTACGTCCTGCGTGAAACACCGGCGCATGTCGGAACGTAGAGAAACCGATTCACGCAGCATAGGCAGTTCAGATAAGTTTCGTGCAACTGCTGTGCGAAGGAACGTTGTTAACCATCAAACAAGGTGAATGATGGCCAAAGACGCCAATTGGACATGTTTACAAAAGGAAGAATCAATGGAATGCTGGAATCCTCACGATCACAAAACAAAGTGTCTCGAATTCTGAATGTGGACCAGTCTGTGATCTCAAGACTGTGGCAGAGGTTTCAAAGAACGGGAGATGTTACTCGACAACCAGTATCAGGTCGACCAAGAGTCACAACCACCCGCCAAGACCGATATCTGGTAATAAACACGCGACGTCAGAAGGGCAGTACTGCCAGAGCACTGGGTTTGGCGCTCACAGTCGCCACAGGAATACAAATTTCGAAACAAACTGTTTACAGGAGACTCAATCATGCTGGCCTGTATGCCAGAAGACCAGCAGTTTGTATTCCCCTCACGTCTGCGCATAAACGCGCTCGTTTGAAGGTGAGTTTGAAACATCAACATTGGAGTGTGGGAGAGTGTGCCAATGTGATGTTCAGTGAGGAGTCCCGGTTTAGTCTGAGTAGTAATTCTTGGCAGGTAACGATATGGAGAGATCGTGGAACACGTTTTGAACCAAGAAACATAACGAAAAGACATCATTTTCCATCAAGGGGAGTAATGGTATTATGGGTAGGCATCATGATGGACGGCCGCACAGACCTCCATTTCTTTGACACGGGGTCTGTGACTGCTCAAAGATACAGAGACGAAGTTCTTGAGCCTTATGTTAGCTTGTTTCGAGGTGCTGTAGGTCATAACTTCGTATTCATGGATGATAATGCGGCATGTCACCTAGCAGTGCTGATTGATGACTTCCTTGAAACGGAAAACATCCAGCGCATGCCGTGGCCTTTGAACTCCCCTGATTTAAATCCTATCGAGCATGTATGGGATATGCTCGGGGGACAAATTGCAGCCCTTTCGCACCCACCAAGCTCCGTTACAGAACAGAAGAGAGCTCTTCAAGAAGCTCGGAACCATTTGAGCCCACAACTCATTTATCATCTCATAGCAAGTATGGTATATCGCTGTGCAGCGTGCCTGGCTGTCAGAGGTGACCACACGCCTTATTAAACTGCAGCATCAGTATTTTATTTAATGTTTTCTTTCGGTTTTTTTTAAAGTGTGAATACCTGCTATGCTCAGTTTTCTTTCAAACTGCTACTTTGGATAATAAAATTTATTATTATCATTTTTTTTATTTTCTTCCTTATTTTATAACCATTTTACATTCGCATATCACATTTCCCGACATTCTGATTTACATTTCCTTCTTTATTCACATACTTATCAATTATGCTTAACTTTTGGATACCAGTTTATATATATATATATATATATATATATATATATATTAATATATAGTGTCATAAAATGAAAAAAACACAGTATAATAAAATTGATAGTACTAAATTATACCACTAACAAAACTAGAAGATTTAAACCAGATTTCAAGAAACACAATATAAAAAATGATGGAAAAATATATTCTACTAGAATTAAATAAGCCAATGTATAGCATGAAACAGAGTTAGAACTTTAAAATGTATTAAACCAGAAGAGTCAATGGACTAAAATGAAGAACTATTATGATTTCTGAAGCTGTTGCTGAATTAGGACCAGCAAAATTAGGGTTAAATATATTTTACGGATCCAACACTTCCCCGTTCAGCAGAAATTTTATACATAATAGCAAAACATAACCGAATTGAAAAGTTAGGCCTAAAACCAACCACGTATAATTTGCAACGAACAAAAAAAATTAAATTAAATTAAAATAAAATATGAAAGAAAATGAAATTTTAACAAAATAAAAAATAAATAAATATTGAGGGAAAAAACTTACGTGAAAAGGTGCAATTCACACAAAAAGCGAAAAAAAAAGGGAAAAAAGGCCTATATATATATATATATATATATATACTATATATATATATCAGTGGCGCACACAAAGGGTGTGTCCTAAGGGTCCGGACACCCCCAAAGCCTTTGAATTTTTTTCCATTGATCATAATCCTATATATATATATAACGTAAAATTTAAATAAGTACTTGTAATTAACATTTTAATTTATTAATTAATGCTAATTATTTATTCAAAAATTTATTTTTTACTGTTAACAAAATCTACAAAATCAGAAGAGTCAATTGGTGTTATCTAGAGGTATGATAAAGTTGGGGGATTTTTGACCATATATATATATATATATGTCAGGTCCCTGGCCTGCTGGTAAATGAAGGAAGACGTTATCTTTAAATATCTGTTCTTTATTGTTCATCAAGCATGGTGAATCCAACATAGCAGCCATTTAAAGCACAACCGGGTGGAACCAAAAACAACATCACAGCGAGGAGTCCCCAGTCTTCTCTTTTAGATTATGTTTTAACTTCGTCAGTGCTCACGTGACCTTTAGATACTCTTATTTACCATCATATCCCTACGCGGTAGTAAATAGTTTACTTTATTTTTATTTTTTATTCCCTTAATTTTGAAGTTAAATTTTCCAGACCTGGCATATATATATATACAAGTTCTGTGAAAAAATATCCATGTTTCAATTTTTGTTAAGAATTTTTAAAATCTAAAACTGCACTGTTCAAAAAGATTAGGAGAGCAAGCAAATGAGTGGAGAAACCTTTGTACGACAGCTATGCACGAGCGTACAATTGAGAGAACGGGTGTTAAATATACAATACAGAAAACAAGAAACAAAAATATATCTGTCAACTTTAATTCTTTGGAATGATATTGGAAACATGAAATGAGGCTCCAGGACAACAATTGGGTTACTAGTAAATTCCAAAAAAAAAACTGATTACTTAGAATTGATACGGGATGTTAAATACGGTGTGATCCTCCCGAACTTCTAAGACTGCACACACCTGTTTAGTATAGATAAGCTGAAGTTATCTTTGAGACTTTGGCAATATGTTCCACCCTTCAAGAAGTGTTGTTGTTGATCATCTCCATGTCTAGCCAAGCTAGACCAAGTCTATGATCTCATTCACTTTTAGAAATTCCATCCATCTTCAAGAAGTACAATACCCATTTTGGGGACAGTAAGCGAAAGCAGTGATTTCGTCGTCTGAATGGGTCCCAATCTAAATGTCTAAGAGTTGGTCCAAATAAGGGTTAGAAAATCGAAGCCTTTTTATTATTTTTCGTAACATTATGTCATGTATAGAATTCACGCGACGAATAAAAGTAGCATGTGATTTCTTCAGTTCCAAGCTCAAATTTTTCATATAGGATTGTTTTAGGCATAAGTTATAAAAGAATGAATGGCTACTATTTTGTAAATTATTTTGAAACATAAATCGCGCATATTAGTTTTGATACTGCACAAAATATACTTTTTTTTTAAATCATGTAATATTTAATAAGTGTTCTTCTTATCTACATCTCCTTTTGTGGAAGCAATTTTTCAACAACTCAATAATTCATCACACTTATAACAATTAGAAAAACGATCAATATGCATGCATGAGCCTCATGCAAATAATAAAAAAACTTCGTAACAATTTCTAATTTTTAACCGAACTATTTATATAAATTTTGATAAAATTAAATTTCTAAATTCTCAAAAAGTATAGTAATTATTCTTTATAATATGAGATATAACTGTTATGAGACGTATTTTGTATCGATAAGAAAAGATCTGTTAAGAAGTCCAACCTGTCTCACAGACAATGGCAACTTTCATTCCTTCCCCCTGCGGGAAGGACATGACAACAACAACAACAAGAAAAGATCTAAAATTTCTCTACGCACTAATTTAATCAAAAGTAGACATTTTTTTAATTTATATATTTGATATGATTTATGCATTAAATATCCTTTTCTGATGAGATTTTCTTTAAAGTTTTAATTTTATTTCTCAGTGGAATTGATAATAAATGCAATTCATTAGCATGTATGTTGAAACTGATTTTACTAATTATGTCAAAACATCAAGTATCTGATTAATTAAGTATTTATGACGCAACTGAAAGATTAAACATTTTATGATAATGAATATGCATAATGCTGTTTTTTTTTTTCATATGAATTTTTTATGATGGCCCTAAAACAACACTTTATTTTTCAAAAATAAATATATTCTTGTTAATTTTTCAGAATATTTTCAATTACTATGGTGTTAAATATAATTCATTTAAATACAATTTAGGTATGCATAAATATTAATTTTATTTATGGATTTGAAACCAAGTGACAAGAGCAATAGAGCTTTAAAACAAGAATTGTCTTATTCTTACTTCAAAGGGTTTTAAGTATAAGCGGATTTCTTTTTTTAAAGGAGCAATTTTAAATATGCAAATATTAAATAATACCTTGGCTTTCAGCAATAAAATGCTGTTTTTTAGTACTTTTCAAATGTATACATATTTTTGTAACGAATTTCGGTAAATATTACTTTACGGGCTGTTTTAATTGAATTCAAAGTCAATGTACTCTTAAAGCTTTTAGAAAGTCAAACAAAGTTCTAGTTTTACATGAAAAACTTCAAATGTTGTAACAGAGTTTGTGAGTTATTAATTCTCACTAGATTTCATTGTTCTTTGTAAATCTTTGCAATTTCTGAATCAGAAACTTAAGTTTCGTGATCGTAAGAAAATGTTTTCATAAAGACACACAAATATTTCTCTCGAGGGCCGTGGGTATCCTAGTGGTTAGAGCATGGGACTCCAGACCGGAGGGCCTAAGTTCGATGCCCGATGCCACTAAATACCACCGAGTATAGACGGAGTACGTGCTCGTTAAATCAGTGGGTCCGAAAGTCTTGTGGGTGGTCGCAGCAGAAACCACGAGTGCAGGGGGCTGGAGAATATTTCCCTCCCCTTCAGTTCCATGCCAAGATTGTGGAGGCAGAGATAGGTGGTGTCGCCATCTATCGTTAAGAAGTCCAACCTGTCTCACAGGCAATGGCAACTTTCATTCCTTCTCTGCGGGAAGGACAACAACAACAATATTTCTCTCGTGAGTTCTTAAAAAGTAACATTCATAGAATTTGATTATCTTATATATTGATATGCGTTAAATTATGTTTGTTGTGATTGCGCCATTCGCCTGACGGTGTCAAATTGTGGCCCAAGAAATTAATTGGACAACATGTAATCGTTAACCGTAACTTTGAGCATCATACAGGTGACACTACGATTTGTATCAGTTCCACCCCTATTGAAAGAGAATACTCTGGGGTAATCCGAGGCATTCCGCCTCTCTTCTCTTTCCATCAAAATCAGGAGAGGACTTGTGGCTCGAAGGTAAACCCGTGCCGAATAGACACTATACCAGGCGTTGGCAACCTATGCCAAGCGTGCCATATGGGGCACGCGATACAATTCTCAGTGGCACTGTGCACTACTCCACAAATTTGACAATTTGTGAGTTGTTGGAAGTTGATAAATTTGTAATGGACTTTCCTGACAGTTAACTCTAAAGATAAATTTTCGGCTATTTTTTTGTAAATTTTTGAATGTCATTTCTGGAGAGTTTTAATTATTTGAAAAGAGAAAATAGCATGTTCTTCGCTTTCCTCTTTTGGCTCTACATATCTAAATAAAAATTCTTCCTTCACATGAAAAATATTTCGAGTCCTAAAGAATTTGTTTAGTAACTGAATGCCCAGAATCGTGTCAAATTGAAAGTCATACATTATACCCTTGATTTTGCTATTTGAAAGCAGAGCGGTGCAAGCATTAGTTCACATTAAACTTTTTAAATAATTATAATGAAGAGAAATGCTTATATTTTAAGCTGTCTATTTCTTATTTCTATAAATATGCTTAGAAGTATATACGTACAATTAAATTTTTTTA
>BMAO01019160.1:0-79303 GCA_019973975.1 Trichonephila clavata | reverse complement strand
GGACCATTGTGGTTTAGGTTGTTGTGTTTTTGCTCTTGCTAACTGTCTGATGGTGTCATATCGAGGTCCACGAAATTCATCGCAGCATAGGGCTGGATTTACGTCTTTCCATAGCCGTAGCTTTGAGCACCACTTTGGCTCATTCAAACCCAATTTTGAGGGTAGTCTGGGACCTGCTTTTATCTTCCGCCAACCTCATAACTAATACGTTGGCTTTTTAAAGTCCCCCATGCTCAAAAGAGCATCATACATTTACAAACATCCATGCTTTCTCCGGGATTCGAACCCAGGACTAAGGCACAGCAGCCAGCGTCACTAACCACTACACCAGATAAGCGATCCATTATGGATTATAAAGCCCTCAAGAGAAAATGAACGTGAATTATTACACATATATAATTATAATGATTTTGAATACGAAGAAAATAAATACAACTCTAAGCTGTATGAAATCCCTTATAGCTGTCACATATGTTAAGAAACTCGTAGAGAGATTTATTATATTTCTTACAGAACACCGTGTATAAAGAATTATACTTGCAGTATGAGACTTCTAAATATATATTTAATCTTAAGTAATCCAATGAAATCGCGTGACACGAACATTTCCATATGTTTGAGTATTATCCTACGCAACATCTTTTACGTTCTGTTCAACTGTGAAAAATCAGTTTCAAATACGATTATCTAAAATATCAGCAAATGATATTAACCAGGAAATGATATGAATATTCGATATAAAATTATTCTCTCAAGGATATTATTTAAGCCTTAGAATAATATATTGTTACGTTGATCGGGGTTCGAGGATTTTATACAAATCAGTCACAAAGAACAAGAGAGTTCTTTAACAGTGATGAGAATTTATTGTCGAAAAACCAATCCTTGAAATATAAGATCAGCAGCAAAATTTGCAGAATAAATATTAGAAGATTTTCACACCTTCTACGGAGCTCTGATACAACTATTAACGTCTAAAATACACTTATGCAAAAGATTATTCACAAGGACCGCTCGTCTATTCAACAGCCGAGCTAATCGCTAATCGTCTCTTCACGGTCAAAGCAAGACTACTAATATGTTAGTCAAAAAAATACTGGCTAATCGCTTGTCAAAACAATAATAACTCATTTTCGATGAGCATTAGAGTCTCTGATTTCCTGGGTTTTTCCATTCCCGGGAATGTCCGGGAAATCCCGGGAAAGTAATTGTCGTTCTCGGGATTTCCTGAAATGCATCAAAATTTTAAAAAAATTAAAAACAAGTTATTTTTTTAAAAAAATCAATAATCATTATATAAAATAAGGATGCATATAAATCACAAAATTAATTCTTATTCACATAATGAGCTAAAAAGTACAAAAAATATATAATAAAGTGATTATTCATTTTTGAAATAGGATTTCAGAAAGCATAAGTAATTTATACTTTTATCACACAGGCATGGAAAAAATGTTACTTAAACATTTTGTAAATTAAAAATCTCGGGGAAAATTCACATTTGAGAAATAATTACTAAAATTAATGTTCTTTTACTGACTCACATGTGTTTGAAATTAACCAGTCAAAGCTCTGAATCAATTATTTCTCTAATGTTGTTACTAAGAGACAAATATTAATATATACTTGAAAACTCATTTGCTGCTAAAGTGCCGATTATATACGTTAAAAATATTAATTATTGCATTTAAGATATTTTATTTGTATAACCGATTTCTTGTTTATGGAATTGCTGTATTATTGTTGCATAAATATAAATAAATATTAATATAAGAATCTCACACGCGAAAGTTAAGTTTAGAAAAATAATAAATAAGAAAAATTGCGCAATTTCCTATAAAAATATTCTCCCCAAACAGTTTGTGGGTTCATTCCTTCTACAAATTGCTGATTCAATTAAATAGCTCATAATAAAAACGAGTACCCTAAAATTTTTTTAAAAAAAAATTGAATAAATAAGTACTAATATTAATATAAGAATCTCTCACACGAAAGTTAAGTTTAGAAAAATAATAAATAAGAAAAATTGCACAATTTCTTATAAAATATTCTCTCCCAAACTGTTTGTGGGTTCATTCCCTTCTTCAAATTGCTGATTCAATCAAATAGCTCAAAAACAAGCATCCCAAATTTAAAAAAAAAAAAGATTAAATAAATAACACAGTTTTAAGTATTAGTGCTTACATTATCCACATAAATCTAGATCTTGGAACTTTGATTACATAGTGCTGTTTGGCAACGAAATGCGATTGTTTTAAACACCCAATATTTCTTGTTAACCAAGCTCGATATACCCATTTCTAGCTGTGGAAAAATTCTCACCCCCCCCAAGTTCTTATATTACAACTCTTACCCCACAGTTGGGGTAACGAACATTCCTTCGCCCGGAAGTTCGGAGTGAACGATTGCTAATTGCGATAGTATGTGCAGTTAACGATGTATGAGATTGAAATGTAAGGTCAAGTCAAAAATAGCTACCTCATAGATAATTCAAGCCCCGTGTGATTCCCAGGAATAGAAAGAGCACAAAAAGCATATGATTTCCCGGGAAACCGGGATGCCTTACTTACTTAAAAAATGCCCTTGTATATATATATATATATATATATATATATACTTTTATAAAAATCTAAAACCAACATATAATAAGAGACTTTAATAAAAAAAAATTCCTTTAGATTTTTTTAAAAAAAATTAGTGATATTTGAATGTTTATATTCGAAAATTATACGGAGGTCTCACACAATGAGCTTATTAATAATGAACAAGCAAATTAAGCTTTTTTAAAGTATTTAAAAAAACTTTCCATAAGGACTCCTTTTAACGCATAAAAGAGAACTTGTTTTCAAAGTTTTATTGTTCTTAATTTTGTTTGTTTGTTGTTTTGCTCTCTTGTAAGCAGATTGCTTCCTAGCTTGAAATTTCTTTAGTTAAAAACAAATGTATAGTTGTCTAAAATAAAAATAAAAAACTCACATTATAAAAAAAATCAAAATATCCTTAAGTAAATTGGCTTAACAATGAAATGTATTTTGAAATTTAAAGTTGTAATATGTTATCTAAAGAGATTTACTTCTTAAAATTAACAGGCAATTTTTTTTAATGTTGCTGAAAGTTTTAATTGCAGCTTTCTTGCATTGAAAACGTGATGTGTGTAAGGGAGTTACTATATAAACTTGTGACGGGGCTATTAGCGAGAATTTATTTCTAATCTTCTTGGGTAACTTTGGGCTAGCATTTATTCTATTTCACAGCCTCTTCGAGAAAAACACGAGATAGTTATATGCTAATTAGTTCGACTATATAAAGTATAGATTTCGTAAATGTGTAGGGAGAAGGAATTGCCAAACTACATGTAAGTATCGTCGGCGGATTACTTCAACGAGCTTAGCACGCATTTGATAGTATTTATTAAAGTAAAGTACTAGATTAATCATTAAAGGAATCAAAGGAATTAGATTCAGTACCACCTGAGGTTAGCAATAGTTCGTCTCCTTGTCCGTTCTGTTAGCTGAGATTACTTAGACGGGAATATTAGATTTGAATGTTAGATTTGAGTATTAGATTTGAGTATTAGGATTAATCTAGGTATAAGAGAATCATTCCGAGGTTTCCTCTTATAAATTGAACTTGTGTTTGTTAATTGTGTTTGTCTGTCTTAAATAAATATTTGTTGCTATGACTTTTGTTGGTGATGATATGTTTCCTCCTACACTTAGAGGCGCGTCGGGTAGTGTGAGCTCAGTCCAAGATAGGACTAGGACACGACAAACTAAATTGCAATATTTTAATATGGAATGGATTATAATCAACTCTATTTTAATGATTATGAACGGAGTGCTCTGTATCTCCTAGTTTTATCGTAATGTCGAGTGTCTTTCCATTTTTTCCAGTCTGTTCCAGTAAAGAACGATTTACTGATTCAAAATTG
This sequence comes from Trichonephila clavata, assembly GCA_019973975.1. NCBI lineage: Eukaryota > Metazoa > Arthropoda > Arachnida > Araneae > Nephilidae > Trichonephila > Trichonephila clavata. Next base: position 75,372 of record BMAO01019160.1, on the reverse strand, counting down.
TATGAATTCTGATTTTAGTTTCAGGTGTCCTGCATTCCTTATGTTTTTATAAGATTAAGTATAGTAAGTAGATTAAGATAAGAAGATATTGTAGATGAGTTTTAGTTCTTTGGATTGTATCATGAGGGATCTTTTCGTAAGCTTCATCCACTTAATTAATAAATTAATCTTGAAATAGTCGGACCTCTTTAACGAAATCATTAAATACCGAAAAAAATTAATTATGAGAAAAAATTTGTAAATAGAGTTCCATCTTTCAATATACTTTGTACTCTTAGTTCTTGAAAAAAAAACTCGGAAATAGAAAAATTCGTAAAACAGATATTCATAAAATAGAGGTTTGACTGTAATTTTTGCGTTTAGGTTGTATGGCTAGGGGGGATTTTGTTATGGCTAGGAGGACTTTGAGAAGTAGAATCATCGAAATTAAGCAACCAGACCATGAGGGATTCAATACCAAAGTTCTCCATATTTTGAATGAAAAAAATTAATATGATATTATACTGAAGCATATTATATATTTCAGTTTAGCCTTTTAAAACACATTTATTGCAGAAATAAAACAAATATTTTTCAAAAACAGTTCCTTTTTTTCTCTTTTGTTTCGCATTATTAATTTTTGAAGTTTTCAAATGTTTTGTGTAATAGTAGAATTATCATTGTGTGTATTTGAAGATTAAAAAAATCAAGAATATTTTACCAATCAAATTATATTTAAAAAATTAACTTATAAATGATATTACTAACAGCTAATTTTGCAAAATATTTTTGGAGACATTATGAAGATTGTAAATCCAGAGGAATGTAAAGCACCATACATTTAAAATGATCCAATAACAAAGTATAATTCTATATGATATATATGTTACCGGCAAAGTATGAAATGCCGGCATTCTATACAATGCCGGACTTTTTTAGGCAAAGTATGAAATATGAGATTCATTACATACTTTGCCTAGGCATTGTATAGAATGCCCAAAGCTATTTAGGCAAAGTATAAAAAAAGGTCATGATAAGGATATTATATCAATGACTTACATTCCTAAAAGTACAGATGGTTATTCTGACAAATTAATGAGACTGCCGTTAAAAAAAATATTGTTAAATTGTGATTTCGCATATACTTGTATTAAAATTCCTAAAGAAGTTCCAAGTTGATTCAAACCATCCTATTTCTCACTCATTACAAGTGCCAATATATTGGCATTCGGAAAAAAAATCAAAATTTTGTACCAAAATACCTTTGTTTTTAAAAAATGATTTTTTTGTTTTTCCTGGCAAGTTTCACGTAATTGGATGTACAGTTCAATATCATAAAATGTAACATTTTTGTATTTGGTTGAACGTTCTTTTAGAATTCTATTACACCCCCAGAATCGAGAATTTATATTTGGTTTTGGCAAATTAAATTCCTAGAACAAGTTCCCATCGTCAAACTGGGTGTTAAAATAACCGGCGGCAATTGGTATCGCTTACATGGTACCGCACTAAAAAGGGATACCAGCCCCTGGGGAATGTACCAGCTCTAAAAAGGATAAAAATACCAATCTGTAGTTCTTCCAAACAGTTTTCTCTTCCAAACCGGTCAACGTTTGATAATTTTACGTCGGCCCGCTGAGGGTAGGACGTGGATTATTTATATTTTAAATTGTTTGATTTTATAATGTAATTGTATTTAAACATCCCTTCAGAGTAAAATTCAGTTGCACCAAAAATAATTATAACATTGTTTTACATAAAATATGAAGTGATTTCCAGGGAAAGTCACACAAACACGAGAAAAATACACCCCAGTAAATATAATGGAAAAAATTTAATGCTCCTTGAGTGACCTGATACCCTTTGATCCACGGACCAAGGGTTGGGGACCACTGTTTTATGATACTGACGCCTTCTTTAACAGTTTAAATGAGTTTACTGTTATTTTCCGCAAACATCACATCATAGCTATTCAGCAACCAATAGTCCCTGGGTTCCTTTTTAAATGTCATTTTAGAATTTTTGATATCAGTTATTAAATTCTAGTAAGTAATTTCAGTTAAGAAAAAACCTTTTTCTTTTTAGCATCAACTCGAAGTTTGGGCAACCAGCCGTTGAATAGTTTTATGTCTATGGACCATGGGTCGGCAATCTCTTAGCTGTTGCGTGTCATATCAATCTACCAATATGATTCAGCGAACCACACAGAAGAATATTTTTTAAACAATTCAAAAACTTATAAATTTGTTGAGTAGTGCAAAGTGCCACTGAGAATTGTACCGCGTGCCGCATGTGGCACACGTGACATAGGTTGCCGACCCTGCTATAGACCATGGCTCCTTTTCCCCAACACTATAGCTTGCTCCTCCATTTTCAGGTAGCATAGGAAAAAACCAATTATTTGTAGAACAAGTTTAAGTAAAATTGAGTATTTTGACATTTCCGAACAAACAGCAATGTACAACTAACAGATTCTGAGCCTGAGACACACATTAAAAGTTTTATGGTTTGCCAATTGACAATATTCGAAATGAATCTGAGATGTATTTCATACTTTGCCGGTTTCTCATTAGGCATTCTATAGAATGCCTAGGCAATGTGTGAAATAGGAATCATTTCATACATTGCCGGCTAGATTTAGGCATTTTATAGAATGCCGTATTTCATACTTTGCCGGTAACATATATACAACCTCTGACAATAAAGTTCGGTGAATCAAGTCAGAACTGCCGATCTGGAAACAATGGCGAAACAAAACGTTATACATGCGTAGCGGCAGGTGTGGACCATCTACCACTACCGTTGTTCAGTTGAGCGTCTCTTGTGTTCTGTGTAAGACTTGTTTTACAAAGTACTTGTTTAGTGCGCTGGTTCTTAATTGAGAACAGAAAAATGAACGCGAACAAAAGATCACTTTAAAATTTTATTTTAAGCTACGTAAGACACCAATAGAAACTTATGTGGTGCTGGTACGTGTTCATGAAGATCAAGCACTTTCCATGAAGTGTGTGTACGAGTGGTTTGTTCGTTTTCGAGAAGGCCGGGAAAGTGTTTCTGACAAAACCCGTAGCTAAAGACCAGCTACCTACGTCAGTGACGAAAACAATGAGAAAGTAAGGAAATTCATCACGAAAAATTGTGGATTAACTGTACGCATAATAGCTGGACGATGAATTCTGGAAGGTAAATTGGAATTTTAACCCATTCCATGGAACGTCTACACATGGTATGACCCCAGTACGTACAAGGCTCATGTTTTTTTGTTCAGGACACCTTCGAACAGCCAATACCGTCAAACAGTTCCTGGCAAAAAAGGGGGTGATGCAAATTGAACATCCGCCATTCTCACCGGATCTCAATCCTCCAGACTTCTTCCTATTCCCACGACTCAAAATCGCTTTGAAAGGTAAGAGATTTGACGATATTTCAGACATCCAACAAAACGAGACGAGGCATTTGAACTCCATCACAAAAGAAGACTTTTTGCAAAGTTTCCAATACATGTATAGCAGTGGTCCGTAGTTATGGCAGGGGACTTTTTCGGAGGAGAATAAGGCAACTTTCGTTAATATTTCATCTACGTTAATGTTACAGGACTATATTAACCGAACTTTATTGTCAGAGGTTGTACATTTGTCTCTACGTCTACCAGCATTCCCACCAGTGGCATTTTGGAACAAGAGAAGTGCAGCAAGTCCAAATGAATCTCAATTGATGACAGCAATCATCTATTGAATCATATTTTATTTTATTAAAAATTAGTAGATGTTACATTTACGATGCATACATTTTCATATATTTATTTGCCGATAGTCTTAATTCGATATTAAACCACTCTGAGTTATAATCATATATTCTTTGGGGTTATTTGGTACTTCCGAAAATCAGTATCATTTAAACATTCCTTTCTTTGTAATGATTTCTATTATCGTTACACTATATTATTATTTCGTCTTATTTCAACACACACACACACAAACATATGATAGTATATTATTTTTTTTTACTATAACTATCAATGAACTATAAAAATATTATTGTCCAAACCCAATAGCTAACACTTAAACTCCCATACAAAACGCAGGGGATTAATAAAATAAGCAAATATATCATACAAACAGCACATAAATTAAACGAACAAGTAAGAACCTAAAGAGTGTATAATTTTCATTTTCTTTAAATATCCTTCAAGCGAGCAAGAGTTTTAAGGTTATGGGGGGAATTCATTTTCCCGAATTTATCGTTTTGTAATATCAAAAAAATGTTGTTGTGTCCTTCCCGAAAGGAAGGAAGGAAAGTTGCCAGAGCCTAAAACAGGTCGGACTTCTACGCGATAGATGGCGACACCACCTCCACAATTTAAGTATAGGCCCACCCGTGATTTCTGCTGCGACCGCCCACAGGACTTACGGACCCACTGATTTAACGAACAGGTACTCCGTGTGTAATCGGAAGGTATTCGGCGGGATCGGGCATCGAATCCAAGCCCTCCGGCATGGAGTCTGACCCTCTAACCACTTGGCTACCCATGGCTCATATCAGAAATTGAATTATTCAATAAGCTAAAACAACTTCAAAATATAAGCTAACATGTAATTCTATCTATTATTATGAAAAATTGAAAATAATTATTCTTTTAACATTTAATAAAATTGACTATTTAGTATTTTGACGTATATATGTATATTGTGATGCACATTACCTGCGATGGGAACAGCAGCTTTGGGACATCAGTTCCATTTCCCGTCGTCTTTCTTGCAGCATTCAGCTGTTCCCGGACACAAATGAAGCTTGTCGGGACAGATTTCGATGTCGAGATCCCTCAGGTTTTGACCCATCATTGTTTGTTCTGGCAAGGTAGTGCCCAGATTCTTCTCAAGTGCTGAAGACAAAACATCCGCAAAACATAACAAACAAATTCATTAAATTATTTGGTTTTCCAGGCATTAAAGTTCCATTACTCATATAGCATCTCTTAGATTTTAGTTGTTTCAGTTTCATTTTCTTTTTATAATGAAGTAAGTGCTGTTTAAATTTGTTTTATTAAAAAAGAAAAACGTATCAATAATCAGAAGACATCTGAGATGTGTCGTGAGTTTTAAGATTTATTTTTTTCAAAGACCCAACAAAGGAATTAAGGAAGTGCTTACGAATCAATAGAAGCTGTATCTCAAAAATAATATGAGGCTGAAGCATAAAGAGTGATGTATTTACACAGTTACCGAATTATATTGTAATTGTGCGATTTGAAGCACTCATGCACCTTGTAATCCCCACCCCCTTGTCTATTCTCGGACACGGCTAAAAGTGTGGGAAGAAGGACAACTCGACATGATATTTTCTCATTATTTATTCGGCACACTAATTAACACAGATAAAATTCAAATAACAAATTAGGTTGAGATGTTTCCAAGTAGAGAGCAGGGGTTTTGTAACGAGAGTCGCGGTTCGGAAAATATTTCTAATAAATTGATCCACTTTATTACTTTTTCAGTGTTTCATTAAATTTTATGTGAAATTTTAACCAAACGAGGAAGAATTTTTTATTAAAAAAATTATTAACAATAACCAGAAGTGACAGTAGAAGAGATTCCTAATAGAATATTTTTTTAAAAAAATGCTCTTAAAAAGTCCAGATAACAAATTGAATCGCTTATAAAATATAGATTTTTATTAGCTCCTATTTATTTTCAAATGCAAATATTTACCTTATGTCTTCCCAATATTTCTTTACATGCTCACAAGAAATTTTTTTATAAAAGTATACCATTTAAATATACATATTTTGAAAGTATTGCAATACTTAAATCTCCATATGAAGTAGTTTTCCTGCAAAAAATAAGAGTTCCATGAAATATTTTTGCAAATACCAAGTATTTAAAATATTTTATGAAATAAATAAGAATGTTGTTTAAAAATGTTAATTTTTAATAATATTCCAAAAAATATTATAAAAATTTAAGTAGTATAACATGGTTAATAAATAACAAGAATTCCAATGTTATATGTTCAAAGCATACACATCAAAAGTATTTAAGGAATATTAATATATATAGTATATATTTCTTAAATTCTGTCTCAAGATTTCCTTCAAATTTGGTCAAAACTCAATGGTCAACTTCATTCAAAACACATATTTCTTGTTTTTAAATTTATTGAGTGGAGCTATTCTTATGACCTTACAAAACACACCTTTTTTTTTTTTTTTTTGCTTCGACGCTATCTAGAGGCCAAGTAACAATCAATTTTATCAAATTAGAAAAACTGAAAACGGGTTTTAAATCTACCAGAAGTGGGGATTTTAATTGTGTTCAAAATCTATCATGGTGGGTCTGATATCTCAAAATATCATTAATGCATTTCTATATAACTTTTTTAACCTGATGTTTATGTTATTTTCTAAAGAATGTTCTAAAATATTTCTTATTATATGATTGTTTTTTTGAGTTACGGCCTGTTATTTAAATAATGGTCTTATGAGACCATTATTTAAATGTCACATTATGTCACATTTCTTATAATATTTACTCGCAATCATCTCTAAAATTTTAAAATTTTAATGAAAAAATTAAAATTTTAGTAGATTTTCTAAATAAATGCATCTAATTTGTTTTAGTAATACTTTTACTGAGATAAGTTTATTACATTTTTCTCTACTTTCATGTTTTTCAAAAATATTGCTAAAATTTCACTTATAATTGAGATTTTTGTAAAATTTAGACAATTCTTTTTAAATATTGTTAGTTAAATATTAGTATTTATTGATATTAATACCTAAAAATGCATTTATAATGTTTTAGCATGGTATTTGTTTTACAAAAAAAAGTACTCCGAATGTGTTCGGATACTTTATTCACAAATAGGAATTTAAAAAATAGTAGAATAATAATGAGACAGAACTCTCTCTCTTAATTTTTTTTCATATTTATTCTAACGTTCGTTGAAATGAAGTTTTCAAGCTACTTCATTTGTCGTTTATAATAACTCTAAAATTAATTATGGGATTATGCCAGTGTCATAGGATTTAATTTAACTTTAGATTTCATTAATTACGATCATTTCACGTTCTTCATAATTTCACATAAAGCTTATTAATTACTTCAAGTTATAAATCGATTTGAACAATTAGTCTCTCTGAGGTCATAAAATATTAAAAGATAATTTTTTCCTAAGAATATATGCATAGTTAATATTAGTATCTAGTAATATTAAAATATGAATTATTATTTAAAACTGTTATTAAAGTAATTATTAAAGCAATAAATTCGACCGTTGCCTAAAATTTCCAACAATTAATAAGAAAAGTTGTTTCCTAACCCGGTAATGCGGAAGTAAATACAATCAGCAAAACACCCACAGCTATTGATACACTAAAATAAAAATTAAGGTAAATTATCATTTGCTTTAATTTTAATGAATAAATAAAGTATAATATTTTTCAAGAATACCTTTAAAAATGTCTTCCTTCAAAATGTTTAAGAAATAATGTAAAAATTATAAAAATAAGAAAGACCGTTAATTAGTTATTAAAAATTAGTAACAACACGCTTAAATTATTAATATTATTTTAAAAACAGTTAATATCTTCATCTGAACATTAAAAATTTTAAGGAAGTAACTATATTTTTTTCTGTTTAAAAGGGGTCTAAGGGGTGTTAACAATTTTTTTTAACGAATTTTCGAAAAAAATATATCTTGTTCTTCATTTTTTTCTGAACATTTTGATACTAACCACGTGACAATACTCTAAAAACTTCGAAAGTTATTCAAAAAATTGCAAATAGCAATTTAGTCATAACAACTTTTAAATGGACAGGTGCCACGCCCATTTATTTTTAAATTTATGCATACCTTTCATTTTTCTGTTTTTAATAAGCCTCATGAAATATTTTAAGCGCTTGAGTTGATCAGAAGGAAGCCTGCAACTCAACACATTCATTCTGCCGTGTTTTGATTCTGTTGTGTTTACTTTAGTACACGTTTTTTTAAAACGCTTATCTAAATCGAAGATATGTGTTGTTTTATTCTGAAAAAATCGTTGGGCAATCGCCCCAACAAAAGATTTAGAGGAAATAAATATTTAAAGGTAAGTGACTCACATGTTACACATATGAAAGATACGAGGAAGTGTGCAGAATTGAAAAGTACAAGTAAGTGTGCCGAAATGAAAAATGCTTCTAGTAAAAAACTTTCAGGAATTCAGACTTCATTAAAGTCAAATCTTGTTAAGGTAAGTGAAAACTTCAAAGAATATCGTATTTTTGATTTTATTTCAACCTTTAGCTCTATTTTGTCAGTATCATGCTGTTTAAAATGTCATAAACCATTAACAATTAATGAAAAATCCACTTGTGGTTTATGTTTGAATTTTGAAATACATTGTAAAAACTGTGGGAGTATTTGTACTTTTTCAAGCTGTGAAAACATTGGGAATAAAAATAATGCTCCAGAAATTAACAGAAGATCTATTTTAGCAATGAGATGCATAGGTCAAGGTTTAGAGTCATTAAAAACCTTTTGTTCTGTAATGAGTCTTCCTAATCCTGTTGAACAAAAATCATATGATGTTATTAATAATAAACTTTCACTTGTTATGAAGGAAGTCGCCGAAGAAAGCATGAACAGGGCAGCTGTCGAAGAAAATTCTTCGTTACCTGATAACATTTTAACGGTAAGTGGTGATGGGACCTGGAAGACGAGAGGACATTCATCGTTGATTGGAGTATGTACTCTAATGGGGCCGAAACAGGTAAGGTTTTGGATAGGGAAGTGTTGTCCTCATTTTGCAAATGAAGCGACAGTTATAAAGGGGTAAAGTTTGGTATCAAGTACAATAAATGGCGAAGAGCGCATAAGATTTCACGTAGAAAAAATTATTCTGGCTCTGCTGGTAAGATGGAGGTTGACGGGATGTTGAGGATTTTTAATCGATCAGAAAAGCTTCACAACCTGAAATATTCGAACTACATAGGAGATGGCGACACAAAAACATTCAATGCCCTTTCTGAAAACAATCCATACGGCGATGCCATCTTATTCAGAAAATAGAATGTGTAGGCCATGTGCAAAAGAGAATGGGTACAAGGCTTAGGAAGCTTAAATTATTATATGGTAAGAAGAAATTATCTGATGGTAAAACTATAGGCGGTAAAGGTAGGTTAACTGATAGTTTAATTGATAAGTTTGCGCATTACTATGGTAATGCTATTCGATGCAATTCTACTAGTGTAAAGGAAATGCGGAAAGCCATTTGGGCTGTTTGGGGTCATTCTTGCAGCACCGATGATGAACCGATGCACTGATTTTGTCCTACAAATCCAAATACATAGTGTAAGTATAATGCCGCAATTAATACTAATTTACAAAATTATAAACACAAACCCTCAGTTGCGAAAGCTGTTCCAGATGTAATTAAGCCTGTATTTGCAGACTTATCTCATCTGGCACTCCTGAAGAAATGCTTAGGAGGTAAGCCACAGAATCCTAATGAAAGTTTAAATTCATTAATCTGGAAGTTTTGTTCGAAGACGATTGATTCTAGCCTTCAGATTGCAGAGATTGCTGCAAATCTAGCAACCAGCATTTTTAATGATGGAAATCAAATACTTATTACTATTTTAGAGAAATTTGGCTTAAAAATTAACAAAAATGTTTGTGTGTCCCTGGCTGAACGTGACAATCGTTGAATCTTTACGTCAAGAAAGAGGAGCTCAACATCATCGTTTGAAGCTTGGAGAGATAAAAAAATTAAAAAGAGTACAGAAATTGAGCTGTTTGAGCAACAGGAAGGCATATCCTATAATCCTGGAGCATTTTAGCATGTAAGTTTTAAAATTTATTTTCTCAAATTCAATTTAAAACTTTAAAGCCTTTTTTCTCAGTTTGTGTTTTTTTCACTTACGCGCATTGCGTTTCAAAAACTATCATACTTTGATGCATAAAACTTTACAGAATTATAAACTCTATCATAATCTTTAAATCCTAGCTATTTATAGTATTAAATATTTGTAATTTTTTGAAAAATTTCAAAAAAATTAAATTTTTTGAAAAATATTTTAAAAATTTACTTTTTTTATTTTTAAAAAATATTATTTTTTATTCTTTTTATATCTAATCGCTACCATCTAATAAGGATATATTTGACTTTATAAATCAACTTATTGCTAGTAATTAGAATTATTATTTCAGAAAATATCATGCGCGTCGTAAAAGTTACTATTTGTTTCTTACAAAAAATTTTCTTATATTTATGTGATTATTATTTTTAAAATTATCATTATATTTTAGACATTTTATACTTTTTTGAAACTTTATTCCTTTATAAAAAATGTGTAAAAGAATCAAATTATTTCATTTTAACCTCAAAGAATTATTTCTAGTCGAAAATTGTTCATATTTTGTGCTCTCGAAACATTTTTAACACCCCTGAGACCCCTTAAGCATAAGTTAGCAAAGACACCAAGTAGAATGTTCTATAATAATATCATCAAATATTATGCATCAAATATTATTAGTATTGCAGGATTCAATTGCATACCATTATCATGTATTAAGCATTTAACAGTTGTACTTATATTTAAATAAATATTTGAACTTGCTTTACCATTTGATTTTGATTTACGTTTACATTAAATTAAAAAATCCAATTGCTTTTGAAACTTTTATAAATGAAAGTAAATGAATATTTTCAAGTTTTTAATATTTAAGTTTTGCTTACACTATAGGAATAATTAGGGTTAATGAATTGGTGTATTTTTCTATTTGTTCTTCTTAAAAAAGCCCTTGGGGGAAAAATATGTAAAAATAATTCATTCTATGTATTAAATAAGTGTATAAATAATTCATACTATGTATTAAAAATGTATAAATAATTTATACTATGTATTAAATAAATGTATAAATAATTCATACTATGTATTAAAAATGTATAAACACTTTAAATTATTTATTAAATAAATGTATAAATAATTAATACTATGTATTAAATAAATGTTTTAATAATTTGTACTATAATTCAATTGATAAAATAAATTTGAATTCAAAGAGAAGATAAAGATATTGGGCGAAAAATACAAATCAGACATATAATAATAATAAACAATTGGACTTTTTAGAAATAATTTAGAGTAAATAAATTTAAATTAAAGAAAAAAATTTATGATTTTTTAAATAAGACATAATTTTAAGTAAAAAAAAAATACCTTCTTGAAACTGGTATACCTGTCAGAGTTTATTTGTATTAAAATCGGAATTTTCTATGGAAGAAGTTTTAATAAAAGATTTTAAAAGGTAAATTTAAAGGTTCCGAAATAAATTCAGTTAATAACATGTGATGAATTGGGAAATAATATCACCTTTTTTTTTAACTAAATACATTTTGAGAAAATTTAAAATTCATACTTGTTATTTTAAAAATCAAAAACTTTGTTGGTCTTAAAAAATTAAAAATTAGCAATATTATTTAAAAAAATTAGTAAAATTATTTGATTATTTTCAGTTAATATAAGTGATTATTTAAATAGTCTGTATTTAAAAACAAAATAAAAAGTACTATTTATGAAATTTTTTTATCCCCATTCTGTTAAATGCATGAACTTTAACTGTGATAAAAAGTTTTCAATATAAATACTAAGCATACATTGTAAATATTAGACTTATGATGTAAGACGATGAAAACTGAACAAATTCAGAACTAAGCAATATATAAGAAAATTGCAAAAAATCAGCAATTTACAAAAAATCAAATCTTTTCTATATAAAAATAACAGATAAGCTTACATTGTAAGACTTAAAAAAGCTAAGCAGAAATTCAGAGCAAAAATAGATACAAAATTTATATAAATTATATTCTCATTTACCACTTCAGAAATATTTTGTTATCCAAAACTAGAATCATTGCTACTAAATATATTATACTTCAAAAATAAAGATTAATGTCTTAAAATTGTATTAAATACTAACTTTTATCCGCGGCTCCGCTCTCGTTGATGTCTTTAAATAACTGTCAAAGTCGTAATCATTATCATTAGAAAGTAAACAATATAAAATGGTAATTTTTTTTTTTGCTTGACTAGAACCAATAAAATTTAAAAATTCTGAAAAACTGAAAACGTAATTTATTATATAATAATTAACAACAAAAATTCAATAACTTAAGCTATTAATATTTTTAAAAATCGAAAGTATCTGCGTTTAATATATAATTTCTCTTTAAAAGAGCTCAAAACAGAATATTATTCTAAGATGCTACTGTATACCATATTACATGTTCTTCCGTCAGTTGCAAATATGTGAAGATTTGGGCATTGGACACACCGATCAGGTTACATATCATGGGAAAAACATTGCTTTCCAAATGCTGCCTGAAACTGATACCTGAAATGTTAGCTTTGTTAATAGCAACAATAAAACTGGATATTGAACTCTGGATTTGAATTGAAACGGTAGGTCAGTGGGGATACTTGGAATTCGAGGTATGATAACACTATCCCTTTTCATGACATATGTTAAAATATTGGCACCAAGTATATTCTGCATTAATTTTGTGATCCAAAGCCTCGTTCCTTTACATAATCGAGGAGCATCGAGATTTTGCATAAGTATAACTGGTACATTTAGTTTTAAATGAAGTTTATGTGAGGGTACACCCGAAAGTTCAAGTGAATTTAAGAACTCCGTGGAATATGAAGTACTTTGTTCTTTATCCATGATTGTATTCATTGAGAAATATTTCTTCATTTCCCCCCTTCCCCCGCACGTCGTTTAAGTTTTCAATGTTGATTTTATGGACAATGTTATTGTTAGGCGCCAATATTGATCTTGCGCGCAACCACTGATCCTAATTTAAATTTTGTTGCAAGCCCGGGTAAATTTGAGCAATAAGATTTACATCATTTTCTTCTACATTACAAAATTCTCTGGAAGTAAAATATAACCTCCAGCATTTGCGTCCAAACATCCATAACCGATTTTCAATTGCGTCTCTGCATAATGTTCCGAATCTACGTCATTATGAAGATGCACTCTCATATTCGTTTTCAGACTGAATTTTTCAAATTTTCCCCATAAGCTTGAATTCACCAGCCAATATATAATAAAGCTACCATTCCTCCTAAAATATCTGTACTATCTCGTAAATCCTGAAGAGTCCGATTTAACGCTTCTATAGCTTTCTTGTGAGACATCGTACTTTCACCCCACACTAAAAGCTTACATTGTGGAAGCATCCTGCCTTGAGAGCTATTTTTTCTGAAATTTCAGATGAGTGAATCTTCAAATGCAATATTAAGCGATAATTTTAAAACGGAATGTGCAGTACGACCGTTGGTCAGTAAAGTTTCGGCTATACCAGAAGAAGCAATAGCAACTGCTATCTTCTGGGTTTTTCTGATGGTTATTAATAATAAGTTTAGCAAAAACGTTTTTCCGGTTCCTCGAGAAAAAAGAGTGCACCACTGCCGGATTCTATTTTACCTAACACTTGGAAAACGTGACTTTGTTCTGGAGTTAATTGAGGGATAAATTCTGTTACTTGATGTTGCATTGCTATAAAATCGTAGTTTAATTCTCAAGCAATTTCATTATCGAAGCTATTTCCGTCAACACGTCTAGGACTAATCATTCCAAAATCATGTAGCTTCTTCCCAACCATTCTGAAAATCTTTATTGCGTTTCATTGTAGATGTGTTCATTGAAAGGCATATTTACTTGTACTTGCTGTAATAATCACAAAATATCTTCCGCCATGTAGTCTTTGTACTTATTCCAAAAGGTTTGAGGATTATAAAGAACGAAGATGAAATAAGTATTGTATAAAGCTCCCTTATTTTATTCGGCGAGTGACATTGTATGGCTTCCTCCATGGTAATATCTAGTATATCTTCAAACTAATACCTCAATGTAAAATATCTAGGTTCAGTATAAGTGAAAAATTTTGTGCAAAATATGAATCTATATATATAAAGGAGAAAAGCGACTGACTCACTGAATGACTGACTGACTAATCACGATATATCCGGAACTATTCAACCTACAGATTTGAAATTTGGTAGACATGTTTCTTTTATGGAGTAGAGATCAGCTAAGAACGTATTTTCTGAAATTCGAATCGCAAGAGGCGTTACGGGGGTTAAGGGGGTATAAATAATTGTTTCCATTTTTAAACTACTCGATGTACAATCTTGAAATTAGGTAAACAGATTCCTTTCATAGAGTAGAGATACCCTACAAAATGAGTTCGGTGAAAATTGACCCCCAAGTGGCGTTGCGGGGAATAGGGCCGTTATAGATAATTATTAACATTTTTAAGCTATGAGACGCAGAGTCTTTATATTTGATAAATATATTCCTTACATAGAGTAGATATCAGCTGCAAGATGGTTTTGGGAAAATAGCCCCCAAGTGGCGTTGCGGGGGATTAAGGGGCGTGATAGATAAATATTTTCGTTTTTAAACTACTTGACCTACCAGCTTGAAAATTGGTAGGCATGTTTCTTTCATGGAGTAAATATCCGTTACAAAATGGGTTTTGGGAAAATTGACCCCAAGGGTGTTGCAGGGGTTAAGGGGAGATATAAATAATATTGTGTAATTAGGTTAAAAAAAATTCAAAGTAATAAATCAAAACTTTTTATGAAACTGTCAATTAAAATTACCATAGAATTTTCAATATCACGCGCGCAATTCGCTAAACTTTATTTCGTTTCCCTCTTTAAAAAAGGGGAGAAAATTTGCATTAAAATATCTGGGATTGTCGGAATAGGGTACTTCTTAGCCAACTTGGCGATATTTCTGAAAGTTTGAATTTGACATTTAAGAAACGTAACGTAATAAACTTAGACGATTAATAAAAAACTATTAAAAAAATTGCTTTCTGTAAAGATGCTAAATTACACTATGTTTCAGTTATTTGTTACAAATGTGAGAAAAGTATTATTAAAATTTCCATTATTGACCAAATGCATAATTTTACGCCAACTTGGCGGGGAGTAAGCAACGTCCCACGGTTTTACCCGCATAGTTCCCGTTCCCGTAGGAATATGGAGATAAAACATATCTTATGTTAATTGCTGATAATGTAGCTTTCTGTTGGTGAAAGAATTTTTAAAATCGCACCAGCCGTTTTCGAGATTAGCCGGAACAGACAGACAGACAGACACACAAAAATTTTAAAAATTGAATTTTTGATATAAGTACCGTATATGCCTTTAAATGCATTTAGTAAAAAGCTGCTAATTTGAAATTACAAACAGGCACTTCAATTTTATTTATTTGTATAGATGAAGGTTGCTGAGATTTTCTTTAAACTTCTAAGTTAAAAACTACAGTCTTAGATAACAATAAAATAAATAAAAAGTATAAAAATATATCTAAGAACTGATGAAGTCCCTACAAAAATAACAGCAATGAAGATCTTCTTGCATTGTTGAAGATGTTAAATTTTCAATACTCAGTGTTTGAAAAACTAAGGATAAATTCTAAAGTAAATTTTAGCTTTTTATACTTTTCAGGCTTTCGATTATGTATATATCTCTCACCTTTATCAATTTTCTAAATTAAAATAGTAAAGATGTGAAAAAATGAAAATTCACATTAAAATCAGTTATTTCGCGTATAGTGAAGGTATCATTGGAATGTTTTTAAGGGATTCCTGATAGCAAGAATTTTGCAATGATTTAGTAAATATTCTTCTTTATGATTCTAGGAAATGTTACGTAATTTTCCATAGAAATTGTTTTGTTTTAAATGTATGCATCTGTTCTCCTAATGTAGAATTTCAAAGATTTCATTCTTACTATATTAATTAGAAAATACATTATTTACATTTTATAGTATATAGCTATTGATTATTTAGCTGTAACAAATTAAATTAAATTGAATTTATTCGAATTAATTACGAAAAAAATCATCTTTTTGAAAATGCTGTTCTGTTTATTGTTCAAACAAAAAAATTATTAATAATAATAAAAGGAATTAGCAAGCTGTAAATAAATTTTTTATTCCAAATAATAATAATAATAATAATAATAATATTTCATTTGAAAAACGTCTTTTTCCTTCTTTTTGCTTTGTGAGTGAATGTTGAAACGTTTACCCGCCTCGCAGCTGCAAGATCGGTTTTCCTGTGCAGATAACGTTACTCCGTTCATATCCTAAAATATTGCAGGATCTTTTCATCTGACATCAGGCCGATAACTACAACCGATGACCATGACAAAAACAACATTCCAACCTGCGAGACAAACCTCGAGAGAAATTTGATGTGTAAGAAGGGACCATCTCACCCAAGAGAGGGGAGAGAGCAGTCCGCTTGAAACATTCGAGAAGAGACGTTTGCTTACCTCCTCTATCACCAATAAAATATTCTTAAGTATAGAAATACTCAAAGCCCAGTGGCTGAGTGGCTAGTGCATCGCGCATCCACACCACAGGTCCGCGGTGGGCAAGGTTGACTCAGCCTATCATCCCTTCTGTGGGTCGATAAATGAGTACCAAGCTTTCTTGGGAGCTTAACACTGGGAGTTTCATGTCAGACTGACCACCTGATCTTAACATCTGCTCAGGGCCTAAGGTCACATATACTTGATTGGGCACAGTAGGCCTCGGCCCTCATGGGCTGTTGAGTCACTCACAATAGGTGGGCACGACTAAGGTAACTCATTTTGGGGCGAGACTTAGTATAATAGTAGTACTCCATTAGAGTGTTCAACCCTCAATGTATTAGCGCAGAATGGCCAGTCAATTCGGAGAAAATAGCGTTCGAAATTCATGCTTTTCTTTTATACAATTAAGCTGTGAATTTCTCCTGTGACGCAATGGCACAGCTGTCAGAGAACACCCTCTTCTCTTTCTAAACGGGCGGTTAGTGATCAAATCACGGGATCAACTTTTTTTCAATTCATTTAGTTAATTTTTAAAATTGAATGAGTTTATTTATTAAATATTATATGATATTTTATGTAATTATTTTGTATTTTATAAAGTAAAATAATTGCTGAAATTTATAAATATTTATAATATATTTTAAAACTATATTTTTATATATTAATGAATAATATTTATAATAAAATATATACTAAATATATAAAATGATATTTTATGTATAAATTAGTTGCAAATAGTTTTATAATGTGAAATACAATAGATTATAAATGAAATATTATATATATCCATACAATATATTATTATTATTATTAAATTAATTATTTTATAATTAATGTAATAAAAGGTAATATTTGTTTTTATATATTATTAATTTAATTATTTTATAATTATAAAAATATTTAATAAATATTAAATAATTTTAGAAAATAATTAAATGATTTGAAAAGAAAAGTTGATCACGCGCGACTCGAACCCTATCCGTAAATTAAATAAATTTTATTAAAAAGGATTTATTAAATATTTTATATAATTATTAAATAATTAAATTAATAATATATAAAAAAGACATATTATTTTTATTATATTAATTATAAAATAATTAATTTAAAAATAATATATTTTATAGATTTTTTAGTATTATACATATAATATTTTATTTACAAAAAACTGCATTTCCCATTATAAAACTGTATTTGTAGCTAACTTTTATATAAAATACCATTTGATATTTATTATATATTTTATTATAAAAATATTATTTATTAATATTAAAATATATTTATAAAATATAATATAAATATTTATATAATTACAGTAATTATTTTACTTTATAAAATACAAAATAATTACATAAAATATCATTTAATATTTAAGTTTAATAACTTCGCTAGTTTATTAATAAGTTAATTATTTATTGATGTTTACATAATTATTAAAGAAAACTGTCTGTTAAAACAAACTTTCTTCTTCTTCAACATATAGAATCTCTTGTTACAAGATGCATTACAATTTAATAAGAATTCAGAATAAATTAATGTTTAATAAATTTCCAACTCACGAACTCTCTCTTTTCAGATTAGACAAAATTGATATCACTAGTGAAAGTATCTTATTACTGATAAGAAATGCTGTTCGAATAAAAAAATTGTTGAATGGAAAGAAGTAAAAGCCTTTTGAAGGATATTGATAACAAGTAAATAAACGAATGTAAAAACAAATTCAACTCAAATTTGGTTGTCATGATTAAAAACATAATTATTTTTTTATCTCAAATAAACAAAATTTAAACAGAAGGTTTTAAAATAATAAGAAACATTAGAAAAATTCTCTAAATAATCTTAAAGCCGTAGGAATTTTTAAAAATATTTTATTTTGATAGTTCTTAATATATTTTTCTATCCGTACTTACAAAATATATCAGTAAGAAAAGCTTGGAACACATCTGTATGTAAGAAATATAATAAAAATATTTTGCAAACTGGTTTAACGGACACATTACAGTGTTGGCACCACAATGTTAAATTTTACAATGATTTTTGAAATACTTTAAAAATTTAATTATAAAAGAATTGCTCCTTTTTAAATATCAGTTATGAATTGAAAAAAATTGAATAGCTTTAAAACTCTACTCACACTCAAAAAAATATGTCTTTTTTACTGACGGTAGGTAAGTTATTTAATATTCTTTATTTAAAATTCGTTTTATATTTGTCATGTGGTAATGGAAATTGTGAAGTTTCTGGGAAATTCTTTTATTTTTCTCCTTTCAAAATCATTACTCCAACAGTAAATTATTTAAAACCAGTATCTCGCACAAGGGGAAGGGGGATACCCGGGTTCGAAACCCTTCCTTCTTCCTTAATTTTTTTATTGATTGTAATCCTATGTGTAGAGTAGGAAAATTTAATTAAGTATTTGGCAGTAATAATTCATTTTTTATTAATTAGTGCTAATTATTTATTTAATAATTTGCTTTTTACTTTTTTTTGTTCCCTAAAATTGACAAAATCCAAACAATATGTTTGGCGGTGTTTAAGGGTATGATACAAGAATGATAGACTTTCTACCTTAGTAAAATCCCTGTGAAAAATCCCTGTGAGCATCAATGTTGAATTTCTTCTTGTTATAAATATTAATAAAAATAATCATATTTTTCAAATCTGTCCTTTAGATTATTGATTTCTTTTATCATTCATGATATATATTAATTTATTCAAAAACATGGCTTTCTCAAAAAATGGGGGAAATTAAAGTAATAGAAATTATTCTACTATTTTAATTTTTTCCATTCCCCCAAATGGTACACACTGATGAAAATATTTTATATTTAAATACAATATGTAATAATTTTGTTTGATATGTGGATATTACTAGAGTTTTAGAAGTAATACGATACCCAGTAGCGTGAAAAAGTGATCAAAGATAGGCAATAAACAGTATGAGGTTGTTTTAATACGTGTTGATTTTTAACCACTTGCTTAGAATTTATTCGGGCTAATGGTCTTATCTATACATAATTGAATGTTCCAATGATAAATTATTTTCCTGACGTTTTAGCAGACTAAATTATTTATTATGTTGTTATTAAGCTAGAGTTAGTACTGCATATTTTAATTGCAAATAAAACATTGCTTGAAATGAATTGTGAGAAACAAAAAGAAAAGTATGTATTATTTACAGTAGAGGACATATTGGTTCTCTCTCTCTACTATATATTTAACAATTTTAACAGTTATTATTATAAACAAATTAAATTGAATGGTATAATTTTCTACATATATTACAGAAAATTATTCTGTACTGCATTTATTTTCCCCCCCAGCTAAAGCAAATTCGTGTTTTTAAAATTTTACGAAAGTTGGTTTTTCAATATCTCATTTAATGAACCAACCAATCCAACTTCAAGTGATTTAAATCTATTCGTTTCTTATGCTGCTTATTAAAATTCAAGTTCCTTGCCTTGTATTATAAAAAAAAACTATGAAAACCTAATATTATTTATTTATTTTTTATCTCCTTGTTTTTGCTCTCAATACATTAAAATCCTAGTCTTAATCTGTTAAATGTTTAAGTGGTAAAATTTATTCATTAAATTTCTCTGTAATGAAAATATATTTTAATAACTAAGCGATATGTACTATTCCTTTTCGAAGTTCTTAAATGTAATATATATCAAACAATTCCTTTTGAAGTTTTAACAGTTCTTACGTTTCTAAGAATTATTTTTTTTAAAAAAAATAATCTATGAAACACGATGGGGAAAACTTCGTGTCTAAGGAAAAGAAAAGAACAAGTACTCTCTATAGTCCTTTATCAAAAGCGGCTTTTTAAATAAATTAAAGCTATGAAAACAATTCTCTTAATTTACATCAGAACACTTTTATCATTTTTAAATTATAAGATTAGTGTTTCTTTTAAAATGACAAACAAAAGAAATGCAAACTAGGACTAATTCAGAAGAGTACGAAGAAATTGTCTAATAGCAACAAAAACACCTGATGGAATGAACACACCTACGAAAGATAAATATTACAACTTCGGCACAATTGTATGATTTATTCAAGAGTTTCATGGTAATAAAGGAGAAAAATGAGTCTTGTTTAAGAGAAAATAATACATTTAGGTCAGTTTATTTAAAAAGGAAAATAATGTAAGGTAAGTAACATATTTTGATTTTTGTGATTGTTCAAACTCGAAAAATATGCATTAGTAAGTGCTACAAAACTTGAAATAATAACTTTATAAAGGAAGTCTTCAATGTAAAATAAAATCTATAAAAACATAAGGCAAAGAGTTAATATTCATTAAAAATTTAAATGTATTATGATTGTGGTTAAAGTTCCAGTTACCTTATACTACTAAATTGAAACTTTAAAAATTTTTACCTTTCAATTTTTTTGGTTTTGTTTAAAAAAGCTTTTTTTTCTCTCTATCTTTTTTTTTTTTGCTTGTGCATTAACAAAAACGTGTTTGAAATATTAAAAGTTTCTGCTTTGTAATAAATTAAGACTCAAAAAACCTGCACTAAATTTTATAAAATATAGAATATTGTGTGTTTTTGCCACAATTGCTTGGGTAAAATAAATATTTTCACTGCATTAAAAATTAATGACGAGAACATTCTAAAATGAACTAATATTTTATTAAACTATTTACAAAAAGGAGAAAAAATCATCTGACTTTGAATTATTACATAATATTCGCTTATTTCCGCTTTAATAATGTGAGGGAAGGGTTTTTAAACTTTTACAAAAATAAAATGTCACTTTGTGTGTTTCCTGAAATCAACAAACTGCCTTTCATATTTGGACAATGCTTCTCAAACTTTCAATATTTGCGACCCAATAATCAATCATAATTTTCATGACCCCCTTACAATAACAATGTATTGAATTCAATCATACTATACTTTCACACTAAAGCTACACAATATGACTTTAACCTCCTGAGTGCCACCGTTATATATAACCGTCTTGTTCAGCTACAGCATTAAGAGCCCCGGGGGCGGGTTTATTTATTAGTCTTTTCGAAATAATATCTTTTCTATGCACTGCTATTCATAAAATTACTCCGAAGACTTTGGAATACAATAAGAAGACTTTGACAAAACTTTGTGAAGGATTTACCTATTTCGCGGAAAACGGTGGCATTGGAGAGCGAATCCCGTTCTTTTAATCGACAGTTAAGAGATTAATTATAAACCGTAAAAGTTATCAAATACGTGTTAATTTTTGTACATAATTTTATATATGACAAGCTCATGGGGTCAATGGTAACTATTAAACTTAACTTAGTATTGCTAAATTAATTATAAAATACATTGCGTTATACTGATACATTTATCAGTGTATTATATCAGTGTAAATGTGTATTTTATTTTTTACTATGCAGAATATATTTTGTTTGTCTACTTTCAGTTCCTTAATGGTTTTTTAAATTTGTGTTTTCTACTTATGACTATTTACTTTTGTTTTCGACTTTTCAATATTCTTGAGGCCCCCTCGTAGAGTCATCACGGCCCCTATGGAGGTGCGCCCCGCAGTTTAAGAAACGATGCATTAGGGAACACAATTTTTTTATCTGAATTATTGAGTTCCACAAAGTACTAAAATGTTATATTGTCATCAGGAACATACAGCTAGCTGTTCAAATGTTTCGAACTGTTGCAAGTTAAAAGTGAGTGAAAATCTTTTTCTAAAATTGCATCTTTACCAACATGAAAAAGGTCAGTCAAATGACGTATTTCATGAAATATTTTTTTATCAAAATACCACCATTTTAGTCTTTTCGAATGAATTTTCTTTTTCTTTTCTCAAAACAGTTGTCAACCGCATTATTTTGTTTCGAATAAATTATTAATTAATTGTAAATTTCAGTGTCATAAATTTTAGAAAGCTGATATTCAAGAGTTTTTGATAATACAAAAAAGTATCAGAAGAGAATGCAGAATTAAGTTATTTTACGCATAAATTTCGAATTAGAGATTTAATTAGATAACATATATATGCATAACCCGGATATAAATTTTGAAATTCATTAGCAGTTATGAAAATGATGTGAAATTTTAAAGTAATCAAACCAAATATTCAAATACAAATGTTTTATATTCAAATATAGAATACTCTTCTTAAAAATGATTTAAAAACAGCTCATTGTAATAATTTCGTTTTAAGAACTTAATTTTTTTATAATTATTTTTTAAATAATTGTTCTCAGATAAAAAATTAATTTTTTTATAAAAAATTAAATTAAAGTTGTTATTGTGCATTGCTTTGTAATATTTCTTAACTTGTTCTTTTTATAAAACCCAATCAATATTCATAACGGAAAAAATTCTTTGATTACATATTTTGTATAGTATAGAAAAGATACTAAATTTTTTGGTTGATATTGAAAAAATGTTTGACTGTCAAAAAAGTTTGAAATCTTAGCAACATAAAATCATTAAATATTTAGGATATATTAAAAGATAATTAAGGGACATAAAAGTATTCATGCAATAATTATCTAATTATTATTCTTTCTAAATATTGTAAGCAAGTTTATCCAACCATTTATTTGTAAAATCCCAACGGAATATTTCTAAGTCCATATTACCTCAAATTATGTTTGGAAATCAAAATAAACTAAATACAAATTCAATAAAAATATTTTATTATTGTTAATTTACAGTTGATAAAATGCTAGAATATATAGATATGTGAACTCTTTCAATAAATTATAAAGAAAACTTCAAACATTACAAAAAGAAGCTTCAACAGGGTTAATGATGTTAATCCAGTTCATGTGTGACGTATTTACGTCCACCAACATCCCCACCAATGGCATTTGGGCACTAGAGGAGTACAACAGGTCCAGATGAATCCCAATTGATGGCAACAGTCACCTGTGAAAATATGAATTTATATTACAGAACATATATTTTTTCCTAAGTATTACATTATATGTCTGATAATTCTAAAATTACAAATGATTTAATTATTAAAATTAAACATTTTTCTTATTCAAGATTAAAGAAAAGCATCATGAAGAGTACAGTAATACAAATTTATTATTGATTTAATTTTGCTAGTTTAAAACCACGCTAGAGTAACACAATGACCATTGACGGCTGGCTTTAAGTTATTAAAAAAAAGGCAAAGTGACAAAATTGACATCTAACCCAATATTTCTGTGATTCACCAAAAGCCTACACCATCTTGACTGAGGATTTGACGATTCTATACAAACACTAGTTTTATTTAACTTCACATTACTAAATAAAATGAACTTTACTACACTCATGTCCATAAATTAAGGATAATGAAGTTCAGGCAAAGAAAGAGACAGAAGCAAAATAAATTTGACTTATTTGTAAAGTCTATTTATTAAACAAAAGGTAAAGGGCAAAAAATATGCTATATGTTTGACATAATTAATAAAAATTGCGATTTTTACTCCCTGGAGCAAATTTCAAAAAAGAACCTATTTACAAAAAACAGTATAACATGGTTAGTATGATGGTTAATACGGAGTATGTCTCCCGGACGATGCAATTCAGCCTTACAGCGCCTACGCATGCTGAGTATCAAATTATCAATCTGATCTTGGGGAATATTACACCACTCATCAAGCAATGACCTCCGAAGTTCTGGTAGACAGGGGGAGGAGGTTGACGGGCTGCAATTCGTCGGCCAAGCAATCCACACATGCTCTATTGGATTCAAGTCCGGTGAGTATGCTGGCCAATCCATACGGGTTATATCCTCCGATTGTAGGCATTCGTCTACAATGTTTGCACGGTGAGGACGGGCGTTGTCATCCATAAACACAAATTCAGCACCATGGTGCCCCAAACAAACGTACATATTGTTCCAGAATGACATCCGATAGATGTGGCCTGTCATCGTTACACTCTGAACATGCAGGTCAGTTCTGGAACCAAGAATAATTCCTCCCCAAACGAGCCATCTTGCACCACCGTAACGGTGTCGCTTAATGGTGTTCTCTTGGTGGTAACGGGTACCTGGCGCTCTCCATATGAAAGTCCGGTGAGAATCAGACTGTAAACTAAACCTGGACTCGTAGAAAACATCACACAAGACCACTGTTGCGGTGTCCACAATGCATGCTTCTACTCCAGGTTAATCGCAGGCGACAGTGAGTTGCGGTAAGGGAACGCATCTGACAGGCCTACGAGCATATAGACCAATGTGCCTAAGCGTCTGTACACGGTCTGCCTTGAAACTGTCGTACCGGTAGCCGAAGAGAGCTGACGAGATAGGTCTGATGCTGTGCTCCGTCTGTTTCTTTTGGCAGTAACTGCCAAATACCGGTCCTCATTTGGCGTTGTAACTCGGGGGCGACCTGTGCTGTAACATCTACTCACATTACCATCATCTTGGAATCGTTGGAAAAATACCAAAGGCAATTTCATTCGAGTTTTATGGAGGAAAATTTTGCGACATTTTTACAAATTATTAAATTCTGATATTCACATTAGTAAACAATAACAAAATTTACTACAGTTGTAAGCGATTAGCTTAATTGCTGTAATAAGCAATTATGTGTATAGTACAATAAATTTAAAAATTAATGTAAATCAGTTAGGAAACATGGAATTTAAATCACGTTCGAATAAGTGTTTCTAAAATAATATACTTAAAACTACAGTAGTTATTTCTGGATGGCACTAATAATTAAGAAGCTTTAGTCGAAATATCTAAAATTTTGTATTCTGTTCCAAAGATTCAATTTGTTAGATTGTACAATACTATGATTATCTAAAAAATAAGTCAAAGTGTCTCTTCAAGAATATAACGGAAAATTTTCCCCCGTTTTTGTTTTGTACTTTCAGTATGTTATTACGTTAACAAAATGATTTTTAATTGTTGGCTTAATATGATTCAAAACACGAGAATTGCTTAAAGATGAAACTAATAAGAACAATACTATTTTCCTATAAATATCTTTGAACACACAACTTGCGTTGCTAAACTGTATTTTCCAACACAAACCTTATAAACTTGCCTTACATTTTGTCAGACTTAATATTTTTATTAAACTATTTCCAAAACTCCTGAAATAAATTTTTTAATGGAATACTGTTTAATATACCTGCAATGGGAACAGCAGCTTTGGGACAACAGTCCCATTTTCCGTCGTCTTTTTTACAGCATTCAGCTGTTCCCGGACACAAATGAAGCTTGTCGGGACAGATTTCGATGTCGAGGTCCTTCAGGTTTTGACCCATCATTGTTTGCTCTGGCAAGGTAGTGTCCGGCTTCTTTTCCTGTTCTGAAGGCAATGCATCTACGAAGTGAAAAACATTTTTGAATTATAGGTTGTTTAATGTGAAAACTCGAATTATTTTAATGAAAATAATCCTGCATTAAAAGTGATAAAACATTTTTTGTGCGAAAAAATGTTCTAAAATTTAAGCAATATTAAAATTTCAATAAAATGATTAAAGAAAACGTAAAGAAATTCTTGAAATTAAAATAAGTTTAACATAACTCACTTTGTAATGCCGAAGCGAAGCCTATAATGAATAGAGTTACTACAAGCGATATTCTGTAAAAAAAAGAAAAATTATTGAAATTAAATATAGATATGTAATATGTTGCAATAACTGAGTTTTAAAGAATAACTAAAAAACCTTTTAGAGTAAAACTATATCACTGTGGAAAACTCTTAAATACGTAAAATAACATAAACATTTAAAACAACTGTGCAACTAAAATTAGTTTTAAAAAAACTGCACTTCAAAGATGGAAGGACAGAAACAAAATTCGTTTTAAAAATAAAACTATACAATTCGTAATAAAAATTTCCCTTTTATTTCATAAATTGTAGAGAGAAATTTTTTTCTTTTGTAGAAAACTTTTAGTAATTTTTCAATAACAGTAAAAGATGTTCAGAATAATTCACACACAAAAAGATAAGTTATAAAACTAAACAGATTTCACATTTTCTTTATTTGTGTTAAGTTAAATTAGAAGGCTATCAGAGTTCGCAACTTCGAAAAACATTTTTTTTAGAACACTGTGAGTTAAAACATAATTATAAATAAATCGTAATAAATTTTACAAAAAAACTATGATTTACATCAATCTAGTAAAATATAACGTATGGTATAGAAAGCATAATGTTTTTGGTTCATGATCATAAATGTATTTTATAATATTAACTGAAAGGGACATGAAAAGTATGATAATAAAATATAACTTCATAAATAAATTCCTTGCTGTTGGCTGGAGGAAAGAGGAAGGGGGGCTTAGTTGGTTTGGCACTAGCCTTGTACGTTCAAGTTTGCGGGTACGACTCCTGCCCAAGTTGGTGGATTTTCACGATACAAACAATCGACAGCGTCCATGTCGTATGATTACGTGGCATGTTAAAGATCCCTAGAGTGCCTGTTTGGCTTGTGCTCTCGACAAAATTAAATTCCTACTTCAGTTTTGCAATGCCAGAGCTCAGGCACCTCTCTCTGGGAGTCAAAATTACACTGTGGCAATTGATATCTATCTATTCGGTGACACACTAAACAGTGATACAAGCTCCTGAAGGATGTACTAGGTCTGCAATGGTAATTCCACAGCCCCATTAGAAAAATTAGTAAATTACTTGCTTCTATAAATTTTATACTACTTTTCTAAGAATAATTCCTTTTAATTTTGGGCTACTTCTTTTATTTCGATGTTCTAAAATTAATTGTTATAGGGACCATAGGTTTTTCTTGTAATTGCATTACACGTAAGCATGGTATATTCACAATATTTTTTTTATGTAACGTGTATGTAAGTGTTAATATTTAAAGTGATATTTTTTTAGAGATTATGTATCCATTAAACGTATAAAAATAAAATTTCCTTTGATCAAAAAAGGTACATTTATTATCATTTTATACCAAAATAATATTTTTATAAAAAATTTAATTTATTTTAATAAATGTATGGCAACGTTCTATTTCTTAAGAAAATCTCAAAGGCGTAGATATCAAATTTTTTGATGTTATGATATTTATGTATACAAGTTCATAAAGTGATAAAAATACAAAGTACATAACAAGTACATTCGAAAATAATTTGATCCTATTTCAAGTATATTTGGTGTTGAGGCACAAATATTTAACAATATTTAATTCCATTTACAATAAAAATTTGAATGAAAAATAATTACTACATTTGTCATTAGCCCAAAAGTAGATATTTCTAACTGTCTACGAGAAAATATGATATACTGTATTATTTTAAAATTTAATTTAAAATTAACATTAAAATAAGAATTACGGAAATTGTGAATTGGCACTTACGAAATGGAATTCATCGTTGAAGGTTGTTTGCAAGACCAGACTCTCATGCGAAGAAAATCAATGTTGAATACCCCAGAGAAAAAAATTCAGCCTTTTATATGAATTTTTATTGTGATCACTTTCCTTATCTTCGACCAATAATTTCTCCTTCAGTAGTATCTGAATAGTAAACTGAATAACATACTTTTATCTTTAATATTATTTGTAATAATGTTAAAGTGATAGTTCAATTCAAGTGGATCTTATTCAAAGATACAAGTATCATTGTTATGTAGAATTAGTAAACTTACATCAAATTTCATACTTATCTTAAATACTAAAGAAATACTGTTTTTTTATATTTTTATTCGTCAAAATATTACTATTTAATTTAGTGCATATTAATTTACAAAATTTATGAAAATATAAATTTTGTAATTTTAAACTTTTTGCTAAGGAATTGGCCAATAAAAATAAATATACATGAAATAAAAAAATAAAGCTTTTGAATACGTTTCGTTGCAAACTGTTGGGGGTTTAATAATGTAACTAATTGGTAAATTGAAAACTTGATTTTTATAATACACATTTTAATTCTTTATTTAAGACAGCAATTGCATATTGGCATGAATGTATTTATTTGTAAAATTGCAGTACTTATATTGTTTCATTGTTTTAACATTACAGAAAAGCCATATGTTTGCTGATAGATGAACAGTAGAGCCCGATATATTAGTTGCTATATAACTCTGAGAAATATATTAACGTAAAATATTGCAACTTTTCAATTACACTTCGAGTTTCTAATAAAAAGACTTAATTTAATATATCTAAGAATATATTCCTATTTGAAGTATGTTAAGTTTAACGTTAATTTTACAATAATTTTATGTGCGATATTTTAATATTTTACAAGCAAAACTGTATGCTTATTTTTATACACTGAAGTGCCATTGAATTAGGGATACCTACCTAGTAATGAGTTGGGCCTCCTCTGGCCTTAATAACGGCTGCCACACGACGAGGCATAGGTTCAACAAGTTTCTGGAAACGTTCCACGAGAATGATTTTTCAAATATTGGCTAAAGCTGTCCATAATTCAGTAAGGTTCATTGGTGCTGTGTGATGGCCTTTCGTGCCTTGTTCCAAAACATCCCAAAGATGCTCAATAGGATTTAAGTCTGGGCTTCTAGGTGGCCAATTTATGACAGAAAATCCAGTGGAATGCTCATCCAACCAGCCAATAGCAACTTGTAAGAGGTACAGTTGCCTTGCTAGAATACTGCATTGCCGTGCGGACAACAGAACAGCATAAACGGATGGTGATCACCCAGCAGCTTTACGTACCGAATTGCAATGAAGGAGGTTAGTATACGTACTAAAGATCCCAAATAGTGCCAGGAAAAAAAACACCAGACCATGATTCAGCCATCATGCCCTTGTACAATTTCAACCTGGCATGCAGGATCCATGGCTTCATGAGCATGGCGCCATATTCCCCGCTTCTCGTAGCCGTTAAGTAGTCGGAATCCATGCTACTCGTTTCCAGTCCTCTACACTCCAGTCTCCGTACTCTCTTGCCCAGGCAAGACGTGCAACCGATGGCAAGCATTGAGCAATGGTACTTTCGAAGGTCGAAGACTCCCGAAACCCAAACCTAGAAGCGAGCATTGCACAATCTGATTACTGACTGCACGACTGATATATTCATTCAACTGGGTGGTAATTTGAGCTAACGTTTTGCTTCGCTGGCTACGTACAATTCGCCTGAGCCGTCTGTCAACACGCACTGTTAATGCTTATTATCCTTTACAGTTTGCCCATTCGCTAGTTTTTTGCCCACCATCCATGTATTCTTGGACACTGTTGACCTTGATAATCCTAGCTGTCTAACGATTTCGGAAATTGAATGGCCCATGCGTCGTACACCTACAAATTGTTCGCGATCGAAGGCGTCTAAATCAGGGAGTTTACCCATACTGGCAATTCCAATAAATAATTCAGAACAACCGCAATACGCGCTATATATGCAGTTACCACAGAGCCTCACTTGCGCATAAATGATGCGCAGCACTATACAATTTGCATAGCCCTTGCTACCCATAGAATTCAGTGGTACTTCAATGTATTTCTTAACGTGTATGGAGATTTATCACACTCTATATGGGCGGTACATGTTTATTATAATTCTAAACCTACCGACACTTTATACATATCTATTTCAATTGGTACCGGTCAAATGATCGATTTTGAAATAAACGTCATATTTCGTGACGTATTGGGAAAATTGATGAGTAGCGTGAGACTGAAGGAATTAAATTATTGATCTATTACGTCTACAGCTATTAATTACAACATTTGCAGTTAGATACAAGTAGTTCAAACTATTAAGTATTTTAATACTACATAATACTTTTTTGATATTGGAGGAGGACAAGATACAACATCTCTTTTCGAGTGTTCCAAGTGGTCTGCTCTGCGCTCTCTTGGGAATGGGGTGGTCCCTTCTTACATCTCAAATTCCCCTCGAGGTTCGGCTTCCAAGGGGGTGCAGATGCTGTGTTTTGGCCCTAGCTGTCAGCGTGATGTCAGATGAAAGTATCCTGCTATATTTTAGGGGTGCACGTGTGGTGGAATGTTATCTACATAGAAAAGCCTATCTAGCAGCTCTAAGATGGGAAAACATTACACTTCTTTTCTAGCTGATTATACATAATACAGAATTTATCACAGGAAATAATACACAAATTAATAGTCATATATTAATTAGAAAACTTTTATTATTTATTTATTTTCTTATTTAGATTTCTAATTTGCCAAAACGGGATACTTTTTAGTTGCTAATAAATATGTCTTTGAATTATATCGATTGAATTCAGATTCGACATGCTTCAAAGTAATGTTTCATCTACGAGAGTTGAGGTGTAAAAATATATTCTACTGAGAAGTCTAACTGGTGTTTTCTTAGACATCTATTATTCTTTCCTCTCAAATTGTTCTAAGAAACGAAGATTGTTTGCAAAAGCCACAAGAGGCAGTTCACTTTAACTCTTATTATGTTTCATAAACCAGGTATGGGGAATGAACTGGAATAGAATATCCTTTAGAATATAGATTGACCAAAAAATACAAGGAAATAAAAACTATAGTCTAAAAAAACACCCTTTTATAGTTAATCGAACTGAGCTTTTACTTGATCTTTTAGTTCCTAAATCTGGAATTAGTCACCAAATCTGGAAATAGGATCAGAAATTAGTCTCCAGATGTGGGATGGGATCTGAAAATAGGAAATTGTTAATCCTGATGATCCTGATCAGGACAATGGTGCAAAATTAATAAATTATTGTATTGCCGTTCGTCCAGGACAAATGAGCAAAATTTCGAATTAATCTGATCTTTTAAAGTGGGTAAAAATTGAGTTCAAAGATTTCGTTACATACAAGTGAAGCTTATAAAAGGGAATTAAAAAGTTATTTGGACAAATCATGATGTATTATATTCAGACACGAGACCTTCCCATTAAGTTAAGATCGTCAAGATTAATTTTTAAAAATGCTACATGAAATTTGCCCTATACTTAGCATAAACTGTGTTGAAATCTTTTCTAGAAATAAATAATTATATTTGAAGTATGTAGCTATGTTTTGAAGAACCCATTCAATAGAAGAGTAAACTGTGTGTGTATTTATTTCTATAGAAATATTTTTCAAAAATATGTTACTTGTGTGAATATTGTTTCGAAAACACTATAAACAGATTTTTTTATGAATAACTATGATCAATGATACGTTCAAAGCAGTTTCAAATTTCGAATTTCACTTATCCTATTTTCATGTAGAAATGTGCATATAACGAAACAATATTGCTCACTTTCTTTATGTTTTTAATGTAACTAAATTTTTTATACATTTTGATTTTCATGTTTTATTTTTCGAAATTGTTCGTTTTACTCATATTAAAGAAAGCTAATACGTTTTGTTAATTTTTAAAAGATATGACAAATATGAAATTTATAAAGAAGGAACAAAATTTTTTAAAAATAGTTAGGGTAGGAAAAAACCATAACAACTCTCGATAAACAAAAGAATTTTGAAAAAATCAATTGCGAAACTCTACTTATTTGTGAAAGTAGTACAACCGTTTTTTATCATTAAATTGATTTTTCATATGAAGTTGCTACTTAACTCGTATCGCTTTCACTATTAATTCAATTCTTTTCGGAGTTTTCTATTGACATTAAATTGAGGATTTATCTAGAAATGATAACACATGATTGATTGTATTAAGATTTTATTCTATATAAGAGGATAAATTGTATTCATATATTTATACTTGGTATACAAAGAATTGAAAAAGTTTGGAAGTCATAAACAGTAACAATGAACTCTTTTGGGTAAGTACAATATTGTTTACATGTCTTTCTTTTGATTTTAACATGAATTTTTTTTGCAATTTACTTACACAGTTTAAGCATATGCACGAATCTAAGCGAACTAAGAAAGACACTGACTAACTCAGAAAGACAAATTATGCATAAGGAATTTTATTCTACTTTTATTAATAGGTGATTTGCTACGATAGTATTTATGCTGAATATGTTTACAGGATGTTTACTAATTGGCTGAGCAAAAAGAATGATTTATTGCATGCAATTTACAGAGGGGAAAGATTAGAGTACATATTGTTGTAAGATAGAGAAATAGTCTAAGTCTATCATGATCACAAATGTTCAATGTGGATTCCTTTCGTTAATCTGCAAATGTCCCATCGGTAAATCAAATCTTGCCATAGATTTGTCAGCATGTAACGAGTTTATACTCGAACCTCTTACTAATACTCTTGGGGAAATCTATTTGTTTTAAATGTAGCTCTGAAAGCTTTCTCCCGAAAAAGCATACAAGACTTATGTAAGTGAAGGAGGATATTTAAGCATTAACTTTTGGTACGCGGAGTGAGTGGTTAGGAGTTATCAGTTAGTAGTTAAAGATTAGGAGTTATCAGTTAATAGTTAAAGGTTGGGAATCAGTTAGTAGTTAAAGGTTAGGAGTTATCAGTTAGTAGTTAAGGGTTAGGAGTTATCAATTAGTTGTTAGGAGTTAGCAGTTAGTAGTAAATGGTCAGCAGAAAGTAGTCGAGAGTACTCGACGATTAATTGTTGAATGACTAAAGATTGTTAATTGACGATTTAGTCAGTAAATTGGATTGGATTAATAATGACCAGAGGTTGAATAGCTGATATCGGAATTACTGTAATTTAGGCCGTAGATAACCAAAGCGTTCTAAGAGTAAGTTAATTGAATTATAATTAAATATTAAGTATCCATTCTACCATGTTTTTGCTCCTATACTTAATTGAAGTGTGCATTTCCTACCCTTAGTTGTTAAAATTTAATTGAAAGAATAATTAATTAGAATTGTTCTGGTTATGGCTGATCGCTTTCTTACCCTTAAACACCGGTAAACGTGACAGCGCAGATTCTTGATTTTAGTTCAGGAAAGAACGTTGGAAATGGCTTGGTATACACTTGATACTTTACAAAAAAAAACCATACACCGAAATCTTGTGGTGAAAGATCTAGGGATCTTGGTGGCCAATGAATAACACCTCCACGACCAATCCAAACTAGTGATGAAGATTTTAAGGAACTCGTCACGAACGTTTCTCTTGATTCGTCAACCATCTCTTAAGGTCTGCCTTGACCCAATGAGCCATACGTCATCTTTCAGTAAATCGATGATACCATGCCTCAATTGTATCTCTTTTCGATGCTTTCTTCTTGTATTCTTGGACAAAATTTTTTCGTACTTGCTCCCAAAACTGATTTTTATGAAAGAAAAGAAAGCATTTCTCTTTCTCAGCACCGTTATCGTAATTCCGAACAAAGAATGATTGCTACTTGCTAAAAGATAGCTTTAGTTGTGACACGTAGCGCCATCTATGAATAAACTTAGGACATATCACTATGAGTTTTACTTTAAACAGGTCAATTTCCTTTAATATTTCGAAGGTTCTTAACTTACGAAATTGCATTCTGAAAGACATTCTGTATTTAAAGTCCAACTGTGTAAATTTAATTACAGTATTATGGAATTTATTTAATGTTTTGTGTTGTTAATAGAAAAGATTTAGAGAAGTAAAGCTCTCTTTTTTTATTTGTCTGCAAATATAAAATTTTTCGGTATTAATATGCTGAGGATTGATATCTATTTTTGACAGATAAAAAATTATGGCCTTCATTTCTTATCTATTTAGTAATGTATAAATAAGGAAGGAGTTCGTATGAGAAAATGTAACTTGAAAATACTAACAAAGACTACAAATTTAAAAAATGAATGCTATAATGTTCTCAATATCTTGCTTTTCCGTAATTCTTTACAATGTAGATGAAAATCTAGATTTTTTGCATGCTCTCATAATTTAATTGTTTTTCATTATATCATAAGTGCAAATAATAGGCTTGTTTTGTATTAGTTATTATTTTAATTATGTTACCAATGCCAAAAATTTCTCAAAAGAATTATTTCCTTTAAATCTTATTAAGAAATTACTTACTTAAAGAATCAGAAAATAAACTAAATTCTGAAATAACATCTTTTTAAAAGTGTATAAGATGATATTTAAATATTTCCTTTATTTCTCAAGATTTGTTTCCGTACACTCCTTTTATCGATGTTGTTAGAACATGATTATCATTTTTCCATAAATACTATTGATATGATTCATTTTGCGTTCGATAAATACTCTAATTTAATGTGATATTTTATATAAAGTTTAAGCTATATTATTTTTCTTGTTGCATTAGACGTTGGTACAAGCGGTTTTAAATTGGCAAAAGAAATTTTAATTTTATATTTATTTTCGAAAGGAATGAGAGCAGTAATATGCATTTCCCAAAATAAGTGATATTTTCTGGTATCCTATATGAATGAAATATAGACTTATAGAATTTTATAATCCTTATTTAAGAAAAATACTACATTATATTTTTTAAAATTCTGATTTTATGTGAAGGATTGCTGAAATAGAACAATAATTATAATAAATCAAAAAATTCTTCTCATTTGCAGTAGGACTATAATTACAATTATCCTGTTGGTTGGGCTTGCATCAGCCTTGCCAAGTGAGTAAAATTTGATATTTTAAAAAATATTATTGAAATTCAAACATTGTAGTTAAATGTCATTAATGAAGAAAAATTCAAAGATTCTTGTCTTGAAGATAAATTTTAAAATATTCAATTTTAATTTAATAAAAATGTGAAATTATTTTAATATAATCTTAAATAACTATTTAACATTTTAATATTTAATTTTATTAAAAAAAATCTTGAGAAAGATTTCCTTCATCATGATTTAAAAAATTAAAACAAGCTAAGCTAATAATATATTTATCCTTTCTTGTGACTTTTAATGCATAACTATAATTGTTTCCTTAATATTAAGTAAAATTTAAATGATCACCAAAATAAGAAATAAATAAAAATAATTTACTCTTTCTCTTTTCAGATGAATTATCTGCAGCTTTAACAAACAAGCCGGACACCTCTCTTCCGCAGAACACAATGATGGGTCAGACACTAAAGGACCTCGATATCGAGATTTGTCCGGACAGTGTCCATTTGTGTCCGGGTACGGCCGAATGCTGCAAGGGAGAAGATGGGAAGTATGATTGCTGCCCTAAAGCTTCTGTTCCGATAGCAGGTACGGGATTTGTGTATTTTTAACAATTTTAATGCAATACCACTTGATTCAAGGTTTAACTTCTAAGGAATTTGAGTCCTTTGATGTAAATAATATTGTTTTCTCATACAGATACGTTAAAGATATAAATATTCATTATTTTCATTGTTAAAATTAATCTTTACTGTTTTTGAGAAACTCTTGGTAAAAATTTATCTTTAATAAACTTAATTACTTGAGAGAAAATTTTCAAAAAAAAGCTAAAATCTATAATCAAAATTAAGATATTTTCTCCAATAAATTTTGCTAAAATTAAACAAACATTAGATTTTTTTTATGTACATTAAAATATTAAATTGTTTTTTAGGAGATTGTTGCCACCAATTGGGATTCATCTGGACTTGCTGTACCTCACTTGTGCCAAAATGCCACTGGTGGGGATGCTGGTGGACATAAATTCATCACACAGTATTCGTTCTCGTATTATATGTTTAAAAACAACTGCCTGTCATCGTACTTTGTTGAAAGTGAAGAAATAATCAACGCTTGTAAAATACTTTTAAAATAAAACAAGATGTAAGAAAACTTTTTATTTCAGTATTAACTATTACATTAAATGAGGCTCTGGAATTCTAACATTCACATATTCTTTATTTTAGGTCTACCCTGGTGTTATGTAAACATTTAAGTATAATTAAATACATTTTCGGAATATTTCCTTGTAATGCTTATTCGTGACCCTAAAGCGTAGTTAAATTGCTTTTAATTTTGTTGTTATGTCTCTTGTTATTTAAAAATAGAAAAGTTACTCTTAAATATGAATCACATGAAAGTATTCATTTATTTCGATAAAACACTTAGTTGTTTTATTTAAATAAGAATCTTTTGTTCCTATTAGTAAATTAAAATTGTTATGACATGCTATAAAACGCAATGAAGTTATTTGTGCCAAAGAAGCGTAATACTGATTCTTGTAAAATGTTACAAGTAAAAAAAAGGTTTATTCATTCCTAGTTCTTTTTAAAACCAGATTTTCACTATCTGAATGATAAAACTACAATTGTCCATTTGAGATATTTTTAACTTCCTCAAATATTAAAAAAGAATGGAAAAATTAGTTTTAAGCATTTATTAAAATCTGAGGTTAAATCATCACTGCAATTCGTGCTCCTTCAACAAAAAATACGAATTATATTCATAATACCTCATTTGAACGTATGTCTTGGATATTTCATTAATCTAGTCACAAAAATGGAGAGTTTCAAAAAATAATTTTTTATAAGTTTTTTAAATATGAGTAAATAATCTAGTAATCTAATTTCATAAGCAATCTAACAACATTTCATAAGTTCATATAATTGAATAGCAATAACTCTTAATAAAAGTTTTGGTTTGTCATGCGTCTATAAGGAAGCTTATGAGAGAAGACAATTGTTTCCCCCTGGCGTGTATGTGCTTTTAAGGAATACATAATCCCAATTATATATATCATTCATATGAAACAAAACTAATTAAAATTAAAATTTTTTAACAGAATAAATCAACAAATATTTTTTGTCGAAAGGAACAACAATTAAATCACATATCCAGATATACCAATTACTAACAAAAATATATCATCGAAGCACGTATTTTATCTATTTTCTTAGCATTTTGCAACATAAATTTCAAAACTTATTTACACGGAAGTTTTTTTTATCTCAAAAATATTTTTGTCTCTATCCCCTAAAAAGAATATCTGTTACATCTGCGAATTTAAGCTAAGTGTTTTTGCCCTCTCTGTAACATCATCCTCTTTACCATTTTAGATACATAATGTATAAATATTGTTAAATTTCATTAATCTGGTAAGAATTAATGTTGTTTGAGAGAAATATTTGACTGCTTTTGTCAATAGATTTCTTAACTTTGAGCAGCGTATTATCTCCAGGACATCGTTTCAATAAGAACAGAAATTTTCTAAATTTTGCATCAAATTATTTGAAGATGGTGAAGTTCAGCTGTATATTCATGCTCCCATTAATTGATAGGACGAGTATAGTTGCAATTGATGATCTTGAGAGTTCGAAATCAACCCTATGGTAAGCATGCCATAGCTTTGAGTTTTTATACCAGTAAAGACACGTTGTGTTGCGGGACTAATGCTTTTAAATGTATCAAAGCTCAAAGTCCTAGAATTAACATGATGTGTATATTTGGATTTTGGAGTTCTAGTACAGATGTCACACCTGACCTTAGTTCTGAATATGTCTTCCCCGGCAGAAGCTCTTGTGTTGCTCCTAAATGCATCGCTAATAAACAATATATTCTCAAAAAATATGTATATATATTGCTTGATTGCAATGAACTACATACTGCCTTGCCAATCTCTGTTCTTTATCGAATATTTTCAAGAATCCAAATTCCAGCCTTTAGCGAAAAATTCCCGACTTTAACGAAAATTTCACCCCTTCACCGCAAAGCAAATCTTGGATGAGAAGTATTTCAGTACCATGGACGAACCGCATCTCTTAAAAACACTAGCTCTAATAACTTCCCTAAAATGATTAAAAATATGTGCAAATAAAAGATAGGAAAAAAAAGTAAACATCAGTGCACGTACAAACCGGTTGTGGTCAACTTTCGGTAGTCCATATGGGCAATCCAGTTAAGGGGTTAATTTTAAATGATGGTCAATGGTCAAGCTGATATGGCTTCTTACTATTCAAACTTCCACACCCCGCCAAATAAGGATTGAGAGCCCTGATCGATTTAACATGCATGATCCACGCCGCATGGAGTCTACTGGTGTCAAAGCTCGAACCCAGAACTCGATCGAAACGACTTCTACAAATTTATATCTTTAAGAAACGGGACTCAATCTCGTATTGTACTTGAACTTTGGATATCTATGCTCTAGATCAGAAGTCGTCAAACCGCGATTCGCGCTCCACATGCGGCTCATTGCATAGTAGATTGTGGCTATTCAACCTTCTGTCTCTATGAATTGTTTAAAATATAATTATGCTTATATCACACTTTTTTTTTTCTTTTTTCTTTTTCTTTTATAACTATTTTGTTTGAAAAATTACCTGCCTTTACAATAATGTTTAAATATTTGACTGCCTGAAGATAGTTATTTAAAATTGTTTTATTCCTGTATTAAATTATTCTTCATTAACAAAGTTTACTAAGAATCAGTGAAAATATTATAACCATTTCTAAATCAAAGTCCAATTCATTGGTAAAATGATGTCATGGGAAGACATACTTTGAAGAGATTCACAGCAAAGTTTACTTCATTTTATAAAGCAGTTCGAGAGCATTCATGGTTTTGGATAAGAGATACACTTAATTTCCAAACAAAGGTGACAAAAATATAATTTTAAGACAAGCTCCCAGGTTTATAAAAAGAATTTTGAAATGAGTTCCGTATGCAGGAACAACCAAAATCGATTTTACTTACTAATGAAAACATAAAATTCTAGAATAAAGCGCTTACGTTATTATTGGGACAGAACTTTTTTCACGAAGCTTGAAATTTAAATTCACAATATTATGAAATTTTCGCAATGGTTGTTCTTGCATTGGGTAAAAGAAATAAAAATATCTTCCATAGTATTTAGTTTTAAAAAAATTTAAAATGTTGCGTTGCATAAAATGGAATTGAAATACAATCGAGCCTCTATTTAAAGAAGTCGCTAAATCCACCCCCCCCCCACATTCCAAAAAGTTCATTATGTGGAAAATTCATTAAATAAAGATTCATCTTTTATTGTACTTTAGAAACCACAGAAATTTTTTTTTAATTCTTAAACACTATATATTATTAAGGAAATAAAATCATTCACTCTATTTTTTAAATTAAAATCTATTTATTTTATAAATCTTACCCATCAAAAAGAAATCTGCAAGGAAGACAAGCAAAAAAAACTTTGGCCAGGAATATACTGTGTTTTCAACTTTAAAAAATAATTTTATATTAAAATTAGTTAATTTTAATAACATTTTCTAATTTTAAGTATACAAGTAATTTGTAATGCTTGTCGGTTCCTGCTTCCCTCTAATCCCCCTTGTCTACTCTCGGACCCGGCTAGATGTGTGGGAAGAACTGAATAATCAGTCAACATGATTCACTCTAATTATTTTATTGTCACAAAATATCAAACAAGCACAATAATAATCAAATAAGAATAATGATCAGCAAGCAGAGCGCGAAGGTGAGACTCGTTAGACTGGGGATAATATTACGGACCCTCTACTGATTCCACGATAATTTATAAAGCTCAATATCAACTACGCTGCGCACTAATAAGCTAAATTTCTATTTAAATAAGGATCACGATACTTGTACTCTTGTGAAGTCCTACTGTTGAGGCTTGAACGGTAATTTTTAACTGGATTCGATCACCTCCGAGTGACCCTCACTTGGAATTCTTCAATTGACACTTTTATAAACTTAGACAAATTCACGATCCTCCACTCACTAACTAACTCCAAAACTCGCGAATACAGAATTTATATTATATACTTAATTTGCATATTCACATTTTCTTCCTTCGGAAAGTTGGTTGGCAAAAATATTTCCCCAGAAGAGTTCAAGGGGTTAGTCATAGACGCGTATAGATACGTCATAATCAATAAATTAAAAAACATAAATTATTTTGCAGTCGGTAATTTTAAGCGTACATTATCACATTCGTCCCTAAATGTAATGACTGTTAATTTTATTTAAATTTTTATTTTAAAACCTACCACAATTTTATTGCTCTGGATGAGTTAGGAACCTGGAAAAATCAGTTCAAGCCCATTGATAACCATAAAATGTGTTAAAATAGAGAATAATTTGAAATGAAGGGAAATATTTTTAAAATAAGTGGATCTAAAATTGAATCACGAGAGAAAAAATCGTTAAATAGAAAATGTACTTCACTATTTGGAATTCATCCCCCCCCCCCGAAAAAAATAGTAAAATGTTCTTGGTTCTAGAAAAGATTTTTTGCAAATAGAAAAATTCGGTGAATAGAGGTTTTTTAAAATGGAGGTCCAACTGCAAAAAAATTGTCACGCTTTAGGCTCTGTCCGAGAATACCTTGTATATATAGATATATATATGTGTGTATTAGTCGGTGTATACTGTTCTTCAAACGTGTGAAATGATATGTAAACAATAGAGAATGAAGGATAGAGAAATTTTTAATGTGTTAATTTTAATTAAATTGCAAATTAAATTTTAAAAAAAGGCTTTTTAGCAGATATCTGCTCAACAAAAAATCATATTTGCCAAATATTAAGTCTGTTGGTCTAGTAGTTGAAAAAAGAGATTTATTTTTTTATCTATGAAGCACTCGTAACACCCTTGTGGGTCGACTTTTGAAAGCTACCTTCTTGGCATCCCTTCTCAGCCAAAGTAACATAGTTTCTAAATTTCAAGGGGTTGTAGGTTTAGTAATTCATAAAATGGATTGTTTTTTTTAAAAAATAAAATGCCCTGCTGTTGTTGTTTCTTATGCCACCTGATCTCGACTGCGTCAGATTTAGGCCCACGAAATTCATCATGGCAAGGGACTGCATGTACGCCTGCCGTTGGCCGTAGCACCATACAGGTGACAGTACGATTTAGCTCGGTTCCACCCCAATTTTGAGGGAGAACACCCTGGGGGAGGGTTAGGGCCTCCCACCTCTCTTCCCCATCCACCAACCTCACGAGAGGACTTGCAGCTCGACGGCTATTTAGAGTAACCCTCTGCCGCGCAAAGGCACTATACATTTACAAACATCCATGTCTTCTCCGGGATTCGAACCCAGGCCCTACAGCACAACAGTCAGCATCGCTAACCACTATACCGGATGGGCGACATAAAATGCCCTTGTAACCCCTATTGGGTGCCAATTTTTGCAAAACCCTTAACCGATTTCTACTCCATGAAAGGAACATGCTTCCTAAATTTCAAGTCTGACGGTCTAATAGTTCGAAAATGGGATTATCTTTTATCTATAACACCCCTTTAAGTCCTCAAGGAGGTCTATTTTTGAAAAGTCTCTTTTGTTGCCATTTCATAAATGTCAATGTGAGACAGCCAGGATCGGTACACGATGCTAGAGTTTTCAGGAATTCGCAGTTATATTTAGCAGGTGTCACTTCAAAATTATTTTCACCTGCTAATGTAACTGTGTACGATAATTCCTGCAAACCATTTCTTGTGGCAGATTCGGCATATCCCCTCCTACCATGGGTAATGAAACCTTTGGGGGGGAGACTGACTTGTGAAATGGCAAATTTCAATAAAAAATTAAGCTGTGGAAGAGTTTCAGTAGAAACAATTTGTTTTGGCCAGTTGAAGGAACGATAGCGCTGCCTTTTGAAGGCAAATGATGCCAAGATAGTCAATGTAAAAACACAGGTATTGGTTTGATGTGTTTTACACAACGTTTGCAAAGACTGCATGGATGATTTCATCGATAGCTGGGATGTCGAAGATTTTGAAAACGTTGACGATGAACTAGCCTATAATAATCCAAATTTGGAAGGCAAAAAAATGCGAAAATACCTTCTAGACAAATTTGTTCATAAAAAAACTATGAACAAATTCTTTCTCGTGTATTTTTTTGATGTGCAATGTTTTCATAAGAACTTGTTCGTAGAATATTTCATAATTGTGGGATTATTTCACCCTTCGAGGAGAAAAATGTAATATTCAGCCTACTTTTATAAAATAATTTTGTACCTGGCCATTCAGTAGATATGTGTGTATAACGGGATATATTTTGGTACAGTAATTTATGGTTTGATTTAATATAAAAAATTAAATGGTTAAGTAAGCGAAAGTGGATCAAAATTGAAGATTCTAGAAAGAGATTTTCTTATTCAGTTCTTTTCCCCATAAATTTATGGGAATGTTAGTATAAAACAATTCTTTCTATTGGTTATGTCTCATTTTAATAAATTTTCAAAATAAAAAAAAATTTTATGGAGCTATTTAATTATAAGATAGTACTATTTTTTTACTCCTTATATGGAAACAATAAGAAAAATCAGGAAATATAATTTAAAAAATGCAATTTCATTGTGCACATCCATAAGAATTATCTTGTAGTAATTTCAAATCAATATCAAAAACTAATGTCTTAAAGTACATGTATCATCTTATTAAAATATTGGAAACATGCATGAAAATCACACTAAATATAAATTTATTTATATCCTTCCCTGTACCTGAATAGAATATTATTTTTTACCGTAATGCGCACTTAGTCAGCAGTGTCAGCATGATTTTTTTTAAAAACAAGTACAATGACCAATGCAACTAAAAAAATACATCTTTTTCTGAAATATTAATTAAGCCTAACTTCACATTTCTATGTTGCCTGTATTCATTTCATTTGGCTGAATCTTCTTATCAAAAAATATCCTATAATGGGCTACCAGACA
This sequence comes from Trichonephila clavata, assembly GCA_019973975.1. Taxonomy (NCBI): domain Eukaryota; kingdom Metazoa; phylum Arthropoda; class Arachnida; order Araneae; family Nephilidae; genus Trichonephila; species Trichonephila clavata. Next base: position 32,647 of record BMAO01019160.1, on the reverse strand, counting down.
ATTAAACAAAATTTGAAATACAAAAAAGAGCTTCTTGTAAGAACTGATAAGAAAACAAATCACTTTAAGGTAATTGGGGTATCTGTGACAAGGAAAAATGAACTTTTTATCACCAAATTCAAATGGTTCTCACTTAATTAAATTAAAAGCAACAGGATTTAACATTTTTACTGTGAATCGTCTGTATATTTATATATGTACCTGTTAAAGTAAAAAAATTCCATTTTAAATTACAAATAAATTTGTATGAGCAGTAATTAGTCAATAACTATTTTTTTTTTAATTTCAAGGCGTGTTCTTACTTTTAGGTACACATAGCATAAAATCCACTGCATGTGTAGCTATAAAATTTCACAGAGTTTTTTCAAACATAACAATTCATAAAATTAAGTTAAATTTAAAAAAATAAATTCGTGAAAATTTTAAAATTTAAGTGATTTAAATTTCCTGCAGAAATTGTGCTATATCTATCTTTGTTGAAGATTTGTGGATCTCTAATAACGTGAAAAACATCAGCAATATAGGTAAAGTAGATTTTGAGAAAAGTGTACCGGTATCACCAAAAAATGCATCTTGAGAAAATTGCAAATAGAAATCTTTTAATCTATGATTTGTAAAATAATATTTTTTTAATACAATATAAAGCCATATCATTATCAATTGGATTTCTTTGCATCATTTCTTAATTTTGTAACGAATGGTAATAGAGCGCCATCTACTGGCCATGTGAACACTTAACCAGTCAGCCTGCTACCTCGGGGAAGAAAGGATGTGCCAATGTCCTCCCGCGCAAACCCCTTTGTATTTTTATAGTATTTTCCGGTTTTTAAGTAATTGTAACCGTGCTCAATTAGAATGTACTACCAATTAAAATTATTTGAGCTAGCCGCCGGAGTTATTTTTGAGTATCCGTTATAATTTTTAAATTGTAAATTTAAAATTCTATATTTAGAAGCCTTTTAAATTACTCTTTCCCTACTTCATCACCACGTGTTATCAATGATTCACACCGTCTTCCATTTAAAATACTAAAGTTTTATATTTGTAAGTTTTAGATTTTTACTTCACTTTGAACATCATCATTACAGGATATTACATAATTCCTTGCACATATTTTTATTGTTATAAAAATGAACAATGAAAATGTCTTTGATGGATTTAAGAAGTTAATTTGATGTCTAATTTAAATACAACTGCTTTTTAAAAATAACAAACATAACAAACGTAATAAAAGAATTTCTGTTTTTCTATTCATACGTATGAATATTTATGCATTTTAAAGTAAAACCAACAGTAGTTAACATATAGTTATTCATGAGCATTCAAATGTTAACAATAAGCAGTTAGGAAAAATAAAATGTCTATTTTACAAGCTCTGTGTATTTAATTTAGAATAATCCACTCTGAACTATATTCACTTGATTTATAATTTAAGAATTACGCTGAGTTTTTATATATCTGCCCGCGGTAGCCAAGTGGTTAAGGTATCGGATCATGGCTAATTGATCTGACGTTATGATTCACTAAAATTGTTTATTTGTCACAATATTCAACACAGACACAATAATAATCCAATTAAGATAGTTTTGATCAACAACTAGAGCGCGAAGGTGAGACCAGTTAGCATGGGGATAATATTTACGGACATTCAATTAATTTCTACGATAACTTATACAAGCTCGTTTTTAACTCGGACGCGCACTAACAATTTACTCTCTAACTTCTATTTAAATAATGAGCACAGTACCTGAACTCTTGTAATTCAAAAATCCTATAGATGAGGCCTTGAACACTAATAGTTGGCTTGATCACTTCACATCCGAGCGATCCTCACTTTGGTAAACTTCAATTCTCACTTTAATAATCTTAGATTCTCACTTCACTAACTCTCAAAACTAGCGAATACAGAATTTATATAATAAACTTAATTTGCATAATCACGTTTTCTTATCTTCGATGAAGGTTGAAATAATTTTTTCCCTTAAAGAATCCCCAAGGAGTTAGTTAAAGGCCGCGTATAGATCGTCACAAATTAATTTCTTAATCTTTTGTGCCATGTATGTAGAGGAAAGAAAGACAGTTCAATACTAAAATCCTGATTGAGAAAAATTAAAATGTGTGGTATTTTTCGGTCGGAAAAACGTGAAAATGTGAATAAATTAGTTTAATTACGATTTTTTTTCAACAGGTAATCGAAATAAATTTAAAGCTAAATATAAAAAAAATATATTTGTGAGGAAAGTTAATTAAAAAATCTTTTTTTAGCAGTAGCTTAATAGGTGATGAAAAATTTAAATCTTAACTTAAGAGATAATTCACAAACGATAGGGTAAAATAACTCATGCGTTTTTTTGTTATGGATACTAGGAAATTTTTCAGGAATATTGATAAAATTTATTAACATATTTATCATTTCACCAGTTAGTTATGCATTTAAATTGTTATTTCCATACTTTTTTCCCACAAAAAGACATTACTCTTTTGAAGCATTGCATTCCCAAAATTTCACAAATATCTACTTCTTTCCTAAATATTGCAAACAAATCAATCTAACAGAGTATTTTAATTTTGTACAATCTTAGCTTCTGCTTTGTAGTTGAAACAAACGAAATGCAAATGGAATAATAAAGTATTTTTATTAATGATGGAAGACAGTTGATGCAATTCTGAGGTTGACATAAAATCAAAGATTACAAATTACGGTAAATGTGACAAAACTCAAGAGTATTGTAATGACAAAATTCAAAAGTTGCAATGATAAGACTCCATTTCAGGTGTGACGTATTTACGTCCACCAGCATCCCCACCAATGGCATTTGGGCACTAGAGGAGTACAACAGGTCCAGATGAATCCCAACTGATGGCAACAGTCCCCTACAAAATTTTAAAATTATATTATAGTCACATGCGTATCACAGTTATATTATCTCGTCACAATATTTTTACACATTACACAAATAGAATTTCAAAATTATAAGAACAGTTTCTTTTTATTATTTTTTCCAAACATATGTGATAAGAAAGTTCACTCTGAAATAGACTTTAAAGCTCTCATTTATTACTGGTTAAGATTTGTTGAATTAAAATTGTATTAGAACAACACAGTGAGACATTCAGAAGAAAACCGGTAGCTTAGAAAAAGGTTTATGAAAACAAATTATTAAGAAGTATTATTTAAGCATTTGTAAATATTTATTTAAATCATTCACAATTACATTGTTTTATAATGTGTTTAGTTCTAACTATACTAACTAGGAAAAGATATTATTATTATGTGTAATTTTGAGTCTTATTTCTTAACATATCTAAAAAATTTGTAATGTGAAATTTTTTTATAACAAAAATATATAATCAGTGTTTCTTTTAATATAATAAAAATAATTAATTTTTTTTCGTTATATTTTTAGGGGGGAAATTGAAGACTATTTAAATATAAAATAAATAAACACCGTTTTTATTTCCCTTATATATTCTTGCTTATATAACATGAGCTGGTAAAATAATAACCATATTTTGCGACAACATTTTTTGAAAGCATTCTTTTTTTAATCTTATCAAACTAAATATTGGTTTTCATTTAAACAGAACCAGTTTTAGAAAATTACTTATATTAAAATAATATGTGCAATACCAGCAATTGGAACAGAAGCCTTGGGACAGCAGTCCCATTTCCCGTCGTCTTTCTTACAGCATTCAGCTGTTCCTGGACACAGATGAAGCTTGTCGGGACAGATTTCGATGTCGAGGTCCTTCAGGTTTTGACCCATCATTGTTTGTTCTGGCAAGGTAGTGTCCGGCTTCTTCTCCAGTGCTGAAGGCAATGCATCTACAAAATAACGAAAATTTTTGAGTTACATCTTGTTTTCATATGAAAACATTAACTATTTATTGACGTGTTTTCATAAGGTACATATAAAAATTTAAGCAATAACGAAACTACTACAAATTACTACTTGAAATGTAAATAAAGTTTTTTTTTAAAAGTATTTACTTGGCACTGCTGAAGCGAAGCCTATAATGAAAAGAGCTCCCACAAGCGACATTCTGTAAAGACAAAATAATTGGGTTTTATAAAATAATAATTGAAAAAAGGTCTTCGAAAAAAAACTTATGCTTTTGACGAAAATTCTTTCAGTTAATTCTAATGGTATAAATAAACATCCAAAAATGTTTTATAGATTTTCTAAGAAAACTGTTTTTATTTATTTATTTTGAAAATTTATAGCATAAATGTAATGGTATAGAAACAGGTTACATTAAATTAAAAAAAATTACATTGTGGCAACTGATTTTTAACCTTTTAAATGAATATAAAAGGTAAACATACAAGAGAAAACATAATAGAGTGCAATGTTTGTTACATTCATGTTAGTAACATGAAATGTATGATTACAAATATAATGTTTCTAAAGAACTATTATTAAGACGTGATTATTTTATTAGCTTTCTATGTAATAAAATTAGTTAAAATTTGTATCAGTTGATCATATACTTTCTTTTAATTATTTATCATCATTCAGCAGATTGGCACTCAGAATATATATAGTACAGGTATAATTATCTAAATATTTCATAATGATTAATATTTAAGATGATCGTATTAAGGAACTTCCAAATTAAATTTTTAAAAATTTAAATAATTTTTATAGTATATCATACTTTTAATATAAGCCAAAACATTGTATTAAACAAAACAACATCTTACTACTTAAAAAAACTTAAAAGAGAAAAAAAAGATTCATTAAATTACATTCTTATAATATAAACAATAATATATTTTATACACAGTGATAGAGTAAACAAATTGCATAATAAGGTACTGTGTGTATGTAAACTACTTAATTTAATTTTAAAAATATTAAGTTAGTCTTTGCGTGATAGTATGTCAGCTGTTATGTATTCTTTGGAAATTTTTGTAAGGGTAAGTAGCCTTGGTCACACAAGCATTGAATAAAAATTGTTTGATTACCTATAGAAAAATATATAATATTTTGAATGTTTCAGTTTAAAATTCTATTTAAGACTTTTCAATAAAATAAATTTGATGAAAAGTGTTGCAATCGGACTTACCCAAAGGCATTCATCTTTGGAGAATATTTGCAATTGTTGATTTTCGTAAAGTCACAAAAACAATTAATGACAGGAACTCGAGAAAAGTTCACTCTTTATATAGTTCAGAATTTTGAATACATTCACTTTTTTTTATCGTAGATAGATAAATTTTTTTTTGGGTTTAACAGAATCAGCAAAAAAAATTAGATAGAGAAAAATGTGAAACTAAATACATATGTTCTTATCTGTACTATTATTTGCAGAAACGTTAAAGTAATAGTTCAGTTCAAGTGGATTATATCTAAAGATATTTTATTATTGTTGAATTTGTAATTGAATAAATAAAAAAGTTCCATCAATTTTTTTTTTCTTTTTCATATTGAAAGATATCATTTTCAGGTGGCATTATTGAACGTACATACTTTGTGCATCTGATTTTTCCTTTAGCATTTTTAATGCTCAATTTTTAAAAAATCAGTCTTTAATTTTGTACATTATGACTTGTAAATTTACACTTTCTTTAATATTAAATTGCTTTATTGAAATTGTTGCTAAAAAAACATATTGTTAAGTTTTCAAATTTGTTTCTGTACAAATCTGTTTAGAATAAATTGGTTTTAAAAGAGTCTTCTAAAAATAACTCATTGGGATTTTTCTTCATGTACTAAAAAATATTATTTGAAAATTTAACCTCTTAATTTCCATTGCCGAGATTATCTAGGGCACTGAACTAATGCACCAAAATATCACGCCCAAGTTTTTTTACGATGTAATATTTATTGGATTGTTCGGAAAGTAATTTTATTTTTTTCCCGGCAGTGTATTTAATTGTATTTTTACACACCTAAGCCACAGTTAGGCAGACACGGGGATACCTCTCCATAGTAAACTAAATTGAATACATGAAATGGTTTACCTAACCTGACGCTTAACTAGCAGTTACATTTTTTTATGTATATCTATTTATCTTACAATCTTCTGAGTTGAAGGAGGAGACTTTTGCACTTGTTTGTTCGAATCTTTGTAACCAACACATCCTCACTGATTATTCTGAACATATTGAGGTTGCTTTAACTTCTGTAGTGTTCTTATGACTTCCCCTACCACTCTTCATTCATATTCGCTTGTATATACTACGGTTCATTCACAAGGTAAGGCACTTACATCAAACATCACGCAAAAGCTACCATAGAGTCAAGGTATCCGACTGGTTGCGACGACTTTTTTTTTAAAAAAATGGAGATATCGGGATTTTTTTGTTGTTTTTAGATTTCTTTAGAACATTTTATGAAAAATATGCTAAAATTAAGAAGAGAAAAAGAAATTATTATTACTAAAATGGGAAAAAATGAGTAAAATTGATAAAAAATAACATAAACGCGGCGCATTCTGCGCCAAAATTTATGAACAAACTTTCAACTCTGATGTGTTGCTATGTTCTATTTTGAAGTGACCTTCAAGAAAAGATATTTTAAGTTTAAAAAAAACAGTGATTTATATTTACACAAGGAAATGTAAATTTGGTGATAAAACGGTGATTAATAAATCTGAAGGTTAAAACACTTACTTCTACTATTATACAGCCCATACACAAAAAAATTCAGTTAATTATTTTCAAATCTTTTTGAGCAATTTCTGGCCCCGTTTGAGCATTTTCAAAAACACACATTTCGAGTAAAACACCTTTTAAAGTATGACATCTTGCTTAAAATAATAGCATCTGCTCTTACTAAAACACTTATAGTTTTTGTTCTAGAGAACGGAAAATAATAAATTTTGCTATTTTTATAAAACTAATAAGATGTCCTATAAAATAAAATCATAAAAAAATTTGTCATTTTTTAGGAAAATTCACTATTTTAGGGTAGTCGGATACCTCAAGGTAAATACGCATGAGAACCCTTTGCACAAAATCAACATTTTATAGTTAGATTCTATAAAAATGAATGTTTCTAATCCAATTATATAGGATTTTTTTTATTTATTTATGAAAAAAATAAGTGGAATTTTTTTTAAAAAAAAAAATAGTTTGAAAGAGCAGTGTGTTTTCTATACCTTAGAATGGAAAAATTGAAAAATCTTCAGGATTTTAATGTTTATATGTAGATAGATAGAATTTTTGCTTTGTGAGAAAAAAAGGTATATTTGAATTAGCTTAGTCCCAAGATGTCCTATTATCTCTAAGTTATAATTTTCACCATTCCTTTTGTAATTCAAATTATGAAATAAAAACTTATTCATTCTGAGACAGCTAGGGCCTGGGGATTGCTCCACGGTCCATATGCCCAACTGAAAATTATCAAAGTCAAGTCTGAGATAGCTGTTTATGAATTTCAATATATAAAATGTAAAATTAAGTTATTGCATTTTTATTAAAAAAATAACTGCTTTTAATGATGATTTATTTACCTGATGGAAAGTGTAATATTTTGCAGTGTGTCTTTAATTACAACTCTTTACTAAAAGAGTTTGGAGCAACAATACTAAGTTAGTATATTTTGGAAGCATTCTTAATACGATTTTAATAACGAGGCTTCAAACTCATTTGCACAAAATGAAATCTCTCAGAATTTTCCACTATGACTGAATAGTGTCTCTGAAGAAAATCATAATGATAATATGCTTCCCATTATTGTAATTGTAACTTGAAATCTTTAATTTTTAAATTTGTAAGTGTAAGTGTAAACAGTTTTCTATCATTTTTAGAGAAACATGTTCATGCAATGAGAAATTTAAGTTTCTTAAAGCACTTTTTATAACAAAAAAATAAACTCATTTTGCATAAAATCTATTTTTATTCACTATCTCTAATAAATATCACCATATTTGAATGCGAATGATCTCCTTTTTATAATTAGAACACCAAAAAATTAGTGATAAGTATCAGCTCCTATATTCTGTGAAATGAATTTTGTTAAATCTTAACATTTGATTACATTACATCTAAATTTAAAATGCTTCGCGGGGACATATTTTAGAAATTTTACAAAGCGGCTCTAAATATGTGGTTAATAAGCAAATATATAAAAACAAATTCTAATGCTGAAATTTTTCAACGAAATTTTTTATATTCCTAAGTATAGAATTTCTGTGTAGATAATAATGAAATCGTTACATGTTTTCGTTGTATTTTTAAAAGTATGGATTCCTTAAGTATTTCTTAAAAATATCTAAACCGAATAGCGATAATATTAAATCTAAAAATATGCAGCCAAGGTTACAAATCTCTTCATCAAATATTTTCCTGAAAAGTCTAAGAAAAAATCCAAAACATCCCTTATGCAGCAGTGTTCATTAACTCTACAGGGTATTGCCAATTTCGGCCGACGAATTAGGAAGAAGGGATAGTAGGTAGCATGGAGGTGACAAATCATCAAAGAACATGGTGTCGTAAACCACGTTCATTTGGTGAAAATCGTGTAATTAGTAGCCATCGGGAGAACGAGAGGAGTGGCCAAACGAATGTGAATATATGAAATGCCAAGGTAGGGTTTAAAAAAACCCGCACATACGCAAATTACCCACTTTCCCCGGAATTTCTGCAAAGAGTATCGGTCATTGCGCACAAGAACATATGCTTCATACATGATGGTACACCAGCACATTTTTGAATGTGGTGCGTAACCACCTTGTGGTAACCACTGGTTACTCCTTACATCCGAACCCTTTTGTCTACCTGTAAACCCGGCTAGAGGTCAGGAGGAATAGAATAATCCACGGACATTATTTCCAATCAAAGTAATTTATTAATTCTTATTAACCAATATCGACCAGACACTATACAATTCTAATTAAGGTATATGAACTATGGAGGAGTACAGAGGTGAGGTACTCGAATGCGGGTATACTATTACTGACCCTCAACTGAATCTAAGACAGCTTAAATGATCTCAATTACAACTATGTCGCACACTAATAACTAGCTTCTATTTAATTAAGAACACAGTATCTGTACCTTTAATGTAGCGGATCCTACACTGTAACTGGCTGGCACTATCTTTGGCTTGTTCAATGTCGTAGGTTCCCCGCTCTGCAATCCTTTTACTAATTCTCGAACTTCAAGTTCGCTCCTACTTGCACACATCAAACGTATCAACTTCAGCTTGTCAACAACAATGTGTCAACAATCACTTGCTCCCTTCCTTTCCTTCACTTGACTTCACTTGGCTTAACTGAACCTCTTACTTCACTTTTTGACAATTCGCGAAAACCGAATCTATATAATATTCGTCATTTACATAAATCACGTTTGGTTTCTCGATGAAAGTTGGTTGAAATAAATATTTTGATTAAAAAACTAAGAAGATATTAGTAGAACCGCGTATAGATCCGTCACAACCTTCTTGCTACATATCCAGGAAAAGTATTGGACGCGACAGACCTATTGCTTGGCATCGGAGCTCCACAGACCTCGATCCCTTGGATCTCTTTTTCTGGGGCTTCCCGAAATCTCTTGTGTATGAGATGCCCATGGCTGCAGTGAAGAATCTCACAGCAAGGATCATCATCGCTTCAGCTCACATCTCCAGCATACCGTATTTGTTAGAAAGCATCCTACAATCCTTCGTCCGTCGGTGTCAGCTGTACTATGTCCTAAGTGGCTGCAACTTCGAAGAATGCCTGTGATAATCAATTGTCATTGGATCTCTGACGTCGAGTTGTGATGCATTGTTCGTACTGTAAAGATGCTTTACGTCTAATAAATGTATTTCTTGCTATTTATTGCCCGTTTTCATTACATTCGCCATTACACCCTACATAATTGTTTTTGTGGATTAGTCCGACTAAACGGGAGGTTTCGAACCCATGGTCAATGGTGATTTGTTGTTCCCATGCTGCCTACTATCACCTCTCTGAATTTGTCGGTCGAATTCGGAAACATCCTGTATAACACTTTAAGCATTTACGTATGAATATTTATTCAATTTTCTATATAACGTATAGAATTTCTTATTGACTAATCTGTCACTGATTTTAAGATAAGTATAGTAACTTCTTTTCTTTTCGTAGTTTTTCCAAACAAACAAAGATACAAGCGAGTATATTTCTGATATACACTTCAAATGCACAAATGCTTAAATACGAGGAAGCGAGGCAAAGCTTCGACAGATTTAGCTTTAACCAAGGTGCACGCCATGAGTTCATAGCCGGAGTATCAAGGGTTCGAGTCCTGTTGTCATTGAAGACCAGCCTTATAGAGGTAATTGATGCACACTAACTCTGTCGAGGCTTAGTGTTCTCCCATTGGCGTGGTGTGGTAGTTAAGAGAGGAGTGCCAGCTCAGGTATCATCTTCATCACTTGAAATTAGGAGTTCCGTCATCAGTAACCCTCATCTTGCTTGATAATGTAACATTAATAAAGTTAACTCTTCGAACAAAGTATTAAATATTTTCTTAAAGTAATTACAACACTTTTTATCTAATTCTTAGCATACCTTAAAATACAAAATTTAAAAGATTTTTTTTTATTTTGCGTTTTATTTGTAAAAGCTTAAATTTCAAGTGATATATATATATATATATATATATATATATATACAATATATTGCCTTTGTGTCAAAACTTTAATATTAACACTTCATTTTGCGCACGATTTTTGACTAAGATGCATCGTCTTTATTTCTCATTTGGTTAGCATTTTTACATGTAAGTTTTTGCTTAGTTTTTCCTTTAAAAAATTAGTTTCTTTACATTCATCTTATTGAGAGAAACCCTTCTTTTCATACTCTAATTTGATTTTACTGTCTAATAGTTTTAGGCCTAACTTTTCAACATGGCTCTGTTTTTTCTATTAGGTCGAAAATTTTTGATGTAGGCGGAAGGTGGATCCATAAAGCATGCTTAACCCTAATTTCGCTTATCCTAATTCATCGACAGCTTTAGAAATCATGATAGGTCTCCATTTTAGTCAATTAACTCTTTTGGTTTCTTCCATTGTAAAAGTTCTACCTCTGTTTCCTATTATGCATATTTCTATCCAAATCTAGTACAATATTCATTTCCACCATTTATCTTCTAGTTATGTTTCTTAGAATCTGATTTCTATCTTTTATCTTTTTGAGTAGTATAATTTTGTCTTATTATTTTATTTCATTTTATTATACTATATATGTATATATATAGGGCCGGAACCGTGACCCTTGGGGCCTTGGGCTAATGATACCTGTGGGCCTCCTACATAATTACAAATTTTGCCATTTTCCTAAAAAGAAATTTTGTGGGAAAAATTTTTAAATATACGAAACTTTCTCTTAAGGGTTTTTTTTTTTACTTCAAACAATTTAAATACATTATAAACAGTAACAAATTTTACAAAAAAAACAACTTTTCTACACTTTTGTGTTGCAAATTCTTTCATTTGCTCGTCACATTTTAGTCCATTCCTATATTTCTATGTACGACATTTTAGAGAATGCATGCTTCGCTTCACTAGTAATAAGGAGCGTTATAAAAATCTTTAAAATGGTACACAGATTTGGAAAAACGTCAACAAGTTTCCTTACAAAAATTAAATTTAACATATCAATACAAGTACAGGACAGCTCAGTTTGTTTTAGATAAGTTTTGAGTTGAACACCTTCATTTACTAAATGTTGGTCTACGTCATCTGAATAGGGAGAACTCTCTCCAGGTCGACTTTCTCCTTACTTTGATCTTGCAAATCCATCAAAAATTTTAATATCTTACTATATTCTAAATATACTCGACTTCTATTTAAATCAAGGGTTAGCTTATCTATAACGAAACAATAAGTGTGTCCCTTTAAAAAATTTTTGTCCCACACAGAGGTTTTTCTGTCAATTTATCTGCAAATTCTGACATATCCCGTCTCTTGTTCACATCACTATATTCTGTTTCTACACTAGGACTTAATTTTTTGGCTGCGTCTTGATACTCCTTTAGTTTTTGATCTGATTCATGTACATTTCGTATAAACGTTTTTATTGACATAATTAACTTATTTCCTTCGCAGATGTCAAAACCAGGAGTTTGTAATTTTTTGTTGACTGAAAAATTAAATCTTTCAAACATTTCTTCTTAAAGTATAATTAAAATGGCAGTTTCGAGTTTTGTTAATTTGCTTAAAAAAATTCCTGCGTTTTTTCAGAAATCAAATTTTTTTTTTCATTGTCACTAAATGTTTTAAGAATATTCATGTTATTACCATAATTATCTTTTAAGGCTTCAACAGCGTCGTAGTGACAAGACTATCTGATCTGACATAAACTTTTTAAGGTAAATTTCAGTTTAATTTCACGATTTAGAAGTTCCCACCTATGGGTCGAAGCAGAAAATAAAACATATATTTGTTGCACTAAACCAAAGAAGTTCACTATTTCAGTTTCAACCTTATCTGATTCTGCACCAACCAGGCTAAGAGAATGGGCAGCACACTGCACATAATTCGTGAATTTATTTATTTTTTTCTTTTAGAAGAACTTCCACACCATTATATCAACCGGACATATTGGCAGCTTTGTCAAATGACTGTCCCCTACAATTATCCAATAGCAGTCCATTTGTTGCTAAAAATTCTTATAGATAATTAAATAAGTATAACAGAGTTGTGACTACTAATCTTTATTAATGAGACACACCATTCATACACTTTTCCCCCAAAACAGTATCTTAATACAATTGCAAATTGGTCATTGTGGGACAAATTTGGGGTTGAATCCATCACAATTGAACAGTACTTTGTGTAAACATTATTTATTTGAGTTGTAATTGTTTTAATGATTTGCTTGTCCATGATCTGCATTATTTGCTAATATATCATTTTTGATAAGTACGAAATTAACGATTTTGTTCGTAGTTCTCACTTTTCAATATGTTCACGAACGAATGGGTCGAACTCTGCTAGCAGTTTCAGGGCACCCTTTAAAATTTCCATTATGAGGAGAACCAAATACTTCCTCGGTACTTCTAAACGCTAAGCCTCTTATAGCCAAATACTGTACTACAGTAATAACGCGTTTGAAGACATTGTGGTAATATTATATCGTGCATCTTTTCTTAGTTGCTCCTGTAACTGTTTATCTAACAAGGGGAGGGCACGACTAAGAAAATTCATTTGGGGACAGGATTTTGTGTAAAAGTAGTACTCCTTTAGGGTGTTGAACCGTCACTATAATAGCACCGAACACACAAAAAGTTCCGAGAAAAGAGCCTTCGAAATTCGTACTTAGATTTCATACAATTAAGTTTATTTCAGTTCCAGCCATGCAGTGGCATAGGGGGTAGTGTACCTACATTCCGCGCGGTCTGTCAGGGTTCGAGTCGCGCGATCGATTCGCTTTTCCCCCCAATTTATTTAATTATTTTTACAATTAAATAAATTTATTTAAATAAGGCTTATTAAATATTTTATGTAATTTTATATTTTAAAAACTAAAGCAATTACTATAATTATATAAGTATTTATATTATATTTTATAAATATTTTATATTATTAATTTTTTATGATATTAATTATTATAACAATATTAATAAACAATATTTATTATAAAAATATATTATATTAAATGATATTTTATAAAAGTATTTTGTATATTAAAAAATAAAATATAATTACAAATAGTTTTATAATTAGATAAAAATAGTTTTATAACATGTAAAATTGTTTATATTTTATTTCAATTATTTTACAATCATATAAAATATTAGATAAGAAAAATTATTTAATTGTAAAAAAATAATTAAGTGAATTGGAAAAAAATAAGTCTACCACGTGACTCGAACCCTGACCGATCGCAAAAAATGCGTTGTCACCTATGCTGCTGCATCGATGGAGCTGATTAAAACTTAATTGTATAAAATGAATTGTTTAGTATGAATTTTGATTGCTATTTCCTTCAAATTGACTGCCCATTCGGTGCTATTACATTGAGGGTTATGCATCTTAAAGCAGTGGTCTTCAAACTGTATTTCACGGAACCCTGGGGTTCCACAAGGCATACTCAGGGTTCCACGAACCACAATAAGAAATCTAGAAGAAATAAATATGTATGCAAAATGGTGGCAAAATTTTCTTATCTCATATATATATATATATATATATATATATATATACTTTCTACTAGATTGTAAATATTCTATTGCTTACTAGCTTGGGTTCCACGAGGTAATTTTATACTTGTTAGTTAGCACAATGTCTTGCAAACTAAATAATTTTCTAATGGAACATGCACTTTTTTCCATTTGAGGAGAACACCTATAATGAAGGAAAACGAACTATATATATATGTTAAAAAGTTGATGTTAAAATCAAAATTTAAGCAAGAACAGCTTCTAAATTTCCCTCTCATGCAAAATACATAAGATTTCTCACACATCTATAAGCATTTTTATGCCATTCAGAACATTGTGTTTAAGTGAAATATATTTCTCAACGTAAGTGGCTACAAAAAAGTATAAAAGCAAATTAAACTCAAAATAAATAATACGATTGCACTTAATCTCAACAGACCTAGACTTCGACAGTGTGAAAATAAGGAAGCACATATCTAAGTCTCTAAATATAATGCATGGATAGGTGACACTTGAATCATATATTAATATTATAAATAAGTTAATTATATTAACAAAATTAAATTAGAATTTTTTTAAAAAATATATATAAATACTTTTTTTAAGTGCTTTTACATGAAGTGCCTGTAACATGTTGACCTACTTAAATATTACTTTGAGACATATTTTTCGAAGTATAATGTTTGGAATTGGATTCCACGAAAATACTTTCTAGTTCAAGTTGTTCCACGAAAGCACTTTCAAGTACCGGGGGCTACACGAAAGCACCTTCAAGTTCTAGGGGTTCCATGAGTTGAAAAAGTTTGAAGACCCCTGTCCTAAAGGAGTACTTCTAATACACAAAGTCTCGTCCCCAAATGAATTTCCTTAATCATGCCTCCCCTTGTAAAACAGATTTATTTTCTTTTCGTGTCAACCAAACTGATACTGGATTTTTATGTTCAAAAGAATTTTTCTGATTTTCTAAACAACTTGTGAAGTGTTTCCTATCAGAGATGTCGGTTGTGTATTGAGAATTTGTTTTAGAATAAAAAATTACTGGTGAAACAAAAAACACTTCCAATACTAGTTGAATTACATAGCCAAGATCTTTCCAGCACTTGGGCCATTTTATTAATGAAATGATTATTCGAAAATGTGATCTCTTTTGTCCTTTGTACTCTCTTACTGAAACAGAATATATATTATTTGGTTTTTTATTTTGAAAATAAATCATTTCATGTGAAAGGATACAATCAATAAAATTATTACTTAGAAATTTAAGCCACGAACCCACGTTAACGTTTTTCTCAAACCCAACATTGCCTAAACACTTTCGGTTGGGGAATTACTGATATTCTCTAGCTGCACAATATATTTTTCAAAAGGCTGCTGGTCATCAAGATCTGGTTCATCGAGATCATCGAGTTTTTTTCCTCATTAACATTTGCTTGTTGTGTTTGTTCATTTTCTTTGGCTAAGTTCCATTCCCTTTCACTTCAATGGCGTAACGTACACCCCCTGCAACCCCGCATTGCGGGGGCCCCAAGGTTCTAGGGGGCCCAAAGCCTATGTTATGCTATGGTTTTTCAATCCTTTGTAAGATCCGATTTGGGGCCAAAAACCTGATTGCACCTATTGCACAAAAATAAATGGCTACAAAAAAAGTGCCACTACGTTTGTATAAGTGCTTGATGCTCTCATTGGCACCATCCTTTGATAGAGCCTCTGTCTATTAATTATTAATTTCCGTGTATTCGGTGGTAAGGCGGAAAAACAAAAGGAAATTGTGCTTTGGCTCTCCAAAATAAAAATTAATTTGGTATGGTATGTTTCGGGTATTTTTTTTAAATGCATTTTTTTCTGGGTTTTTTATTACTATTTTGATTGTAAGCATCTTTTCTGTTTATCTTCAACGGAGATCGGGGCCCCTGGGCTGCAGCCCTTTTAAGCCCATACGTATATCCGGCCCTGCATGTATATATGAACACACTGCTTCCCCATCTTCCCATTGTTAAAAATCTATAGTCATAAAACTTTAACAATAATAAGGGGAAAATAAATAAATGATTTTGAAATTATGCTCTAGAAAGAATTTTCTATAAAAATTGTGCAATTTAATGATAGCTGTAATTCTAGGTGCACTTTCTTTTTACTTTCAAGTACCCTAAAGGTGACTACCATTGAAAAAAAAACTTCTTTCACTTTCACAAAAATTTCTTTAACAATGGATTACAATACTTATTGTTATCAGTCTATCACTTGAGTATTGAGAAAAAATTTAGATATATCTAGTTTAAAACTGAATATAAGAGCCAACCTCAGGATAATTTTTCATACTCTACCTGAAAGAAATTTTGTCTTACTTGGATACATTATTTTCTCTTTCTGCTCAACACAATGAACCACTTTAGGTAAATATTAATTTAGTTCTAGTTAAAAGAGATTTTATTTAGAATTTGATGTAAAGTAATAACATTTTATGGTACTTAAAATTTCTTTAGTTTTTTATTGCAAAACTTATATACAAATTATAGTTCTTAATTTATAATTACATGCATTTTACTTATCAAAACAAAAATTTTTAAGAATATTTAATTTATGAAATATGGAAACCATGCAAGAAAAAAAAAGTGTCGTCCTCATCACTTGACCATGGTTCAAAATTACGAAGTCCTTCACTCAAAGCCCTC
Organism: Trichonephila clavata; assembly: GCA_019973975.1. Lineage (NCBI taxonomy): Eukaryota > Metazoa > Arthropoda > Arachnida > Araneae > Nephilidae > Trichonephila > Trichonephila clavata. The sequence goes on along the minus strand of BMAO01019160.1, from coordinate 15,892 downwards.
ATGTAGCTCAATAGGGCGATGTTATTATTCTCACATTCTCTCGCACACGAGAACGATAGTAAAAAGGCAGTAAGTTCTGTTCAATATTATGGTTACAAATTGACAATAAGGCACAATTTTTATTTCAATCAACTACTTCAAGCTCAAAGATTAACACAACATTACGTCATAAATGAGTATCTGAAAATTGAAGGAGCGAGTTTTGTAATTAATAACACAAAACAATGCATGTAAATTACAGTTTTAAAATTTGAGCAATGAGTATGGACACAGATGTATAATTCGTACAATGGGGATACTACCTTCTAGTCAATATAAAAATACATATCAAAAGATAATGATATTTCAATATTCCTATTTGTTTTTTAAATAAACACTTCTTTTGTTTATTTAGTATTTCAAAATAAGAATAGAGTTCATTTAATATTAGACATATATTTCCAAAAATTATAGCATCTTTTTTCTTTTCTCTCACAGAATGACATTAATTGCAGCTGTTCTGTTCATTGGATTGACATCAGTCCATTCCCAGCTCATCTCTCCAAGTAAGTTTATTCAAATCTGTTTAGACTTAAAGCAAATGCACATCAATCGTAATTTGTACAATAAACTGAAAAAATATTTTTGTTTTTCTTGAAATAAGGGGTTTTTTGTTTTGTTATATTCTAACTAAAATCGATAAACACAAAATATTTATACTTTAAATTTTAAATTAACTTTTCAAACAGCAATAACAAATAAAACTTTAGATAAAGGGTCCTTTGAAAATAATTAGTTGGCTCATGACTATAAGCTTCAGTTTTTTAATCGATTCTATAATATTTGTGTTTTAATCGATTCGATAATATTTGTGCTTTAATCGATTCGATAATATTTGTGCTTTAATCGATTCGATAATATTTGTGTTTTAATCGATTCGATAATATTTGTGTTTTAATCGATTCGATAATATTTGTGTTTTAATCGATTCGATAATATTTGTGTTTTAATCGATTCGATAATATTTGTGCTTTAATAGATTCGAAAATATTTGTCAGTATTTGATTTATAAGATCTAACTTAAGATACCTTTTCCCTTATAAAATAAAAAAAACTTAGCGAACTATAAAAAAAACTATTATCAATTAATGTTATAACAGTTGACAAATGTATTTGTATTTGGAATCTCAGCTCACCTTTGATTCTTTATTACTCCCGAATATTTTTCATAAATGCTATTGTGAACGCGAATGAATTACTTTTTTTTTATGGAAGAATTTTGATTGAACATTTTTTAATGAATAAATTAGGAATTATTTGTAAAACTGTCCCACTTAAGTAGATCAATAAAACTTTTTAATATAGGTGTGAAAATAAAAAAATAAATTAATATAATTTTTTCTAATCTACATATATTGGAACTGTAGTTTTGCAATTAATATTGAATAATATTGAAAAAAAGTTATGTAAAATGATCTTATAATGTTTGAAAATATATCAAGAAAAAGAATAAAAAAATTCTTATATAATAAAAATTGATATTTTCCTTTGACATGAGCAAAATTTTTCGCTAAAAGTTATTTACATACAAGATGCTAACTGGGTTGCGTAGTTGGTTTGTCGCTGACCTTGTATGCCTAAGTTGTGGGTTCGACCCCTATCCACAAGTTGGTAGATTTTTATGATGCAAAAAATCAAAAGCGTCCATGTGGTATGATTTTCGGTATGATGTTCGGCATAGAGTGCCTTTTAATCTAGAATGCTCTCGGCAGAAAAAAAAAAAAATTCAAGTAAGATTTCGCATTGTCAGAGCTCAGGTGCCTCCCTCTGGAGAGAAACTGGGTGTCAAAATTACTTTGCGGTCGGTGATTGGTGTTCCAACCATACCTAAAAGTGATACCAATTTCTCGGAAATGTACTATATCTTCAATGGTAAATCCCAATTAAGAAAAAAAAATTAAAAACATATATTTTTAGAAATTTTTTTCTCTTGTTTGAAACTGTTTTTCTCCCCAAAAATTTGAATCAAGCACTTTATCATGGATAGCATTGGATATCACAAAGTGTTTTGTTAGTTTGTTTGAATATTCATTTTATATAAATATGAAAAGTAGTCTGTAATATTATATATACTTAATACTGTAAATAAGTAATTAGCTACCATAACATTTTATTTTGTAAAATGTGTGAAAATGATTGAGTGTTTGTGAATGGTTGAGTGTAAACTACAATCTTCATATGCACATGTAAAGACATACTTAATATTAACATGACACTTTACATTAAGAATTTGAAATCACTGTAGTTTATTTAATGTATTTACTATTCACACAATAAATTTAAATAAATCTTTAAAAAATATTATTACGAGAAAAAAAAGTGTCGTTAAAATTTTCTCATCAAATTTTATCAAAGTTAGATTGTTGATATCATTTTTATTTTTCAATCTACTGTGGTACTTCATTTTGCAGTAAAAAAACTTCGATAATATTTGGTTTTTTATAAATTTATTGTGGTTGTGTGTGTTGTGTGTGAGGGCATAACTGAAATTAACCACCAGTAACTGTAGATGGTGAAAAACTTAATTACTCAACAGATGGTATCCAGTTCAAAGATGATCATGAAAGATTTTAAAACAAGCACTACGTGCAACAAACTTCCTTATCACTAAAACATTGATAGATATACGATACGATACGATACGATAATATCTGTTAAAATTGAATCAACGGTCCATGTCTTCTTTTTATATTTTCTACATTCAAAGTTTAATTCTCTGTGTTTAGATGTCCTGCTTTCGACTTTGGAAAAGAAAGCAGATACCACGCAACCAGAAAACACCATCATGGGCCAAAAATTGAAAGACCTCAGCATTGAAGTCTGTCCAGACAAAGTTCATCTGTGTCCAGTCACTGCCCCGTGCTGCAAGAACGAAGACGGAAAATATGATTGTTGTCCCAATGCTGCTTCTGTAGCGTACACCCAAGGCAAGTTCCCTATTCTAAATGAATTTTAACATCATTTCATAAACTTCACTTGTATGTAAAAGAATCTTTGAACTTTATTTTTACCCACTTTAAAAGTTCAGATTAATTCGAAATTTTGCTCACATGTCCAGGACCGATAATAGTACAATAATTTTATAATTTTATTCCATTGTCCTGATCAGGATCATCAGGATTAACAATTTTCCATTTTCAGATCCCATCGAGCATTTGGCGACTAATTTCAGATGCCATTTCAGATTTGGCTACTCTGAAAGATTAAGTTCAACTTAGTTCAATTAACTATAAAAGGGTGTTTTTTAGTTTTTTTAAACTATAATTTATTTATCATATATTTAACATGTCATTTCGGTAAATTTCAAGCCTTTCTCATTATACTTATTGAACGAAAAAGTACTTTAATTAACGGGAAAACGAAAATAAAAACAATATTCATATAAATGTAAAGTAATGAATCTGCTATTATTCACTTAACCCGAAACCTTAACTTTCCAGAACACATTTTATCGCATCCTTGAAATATTTGTTTTACTTGGTTATCTTCAGAATGAAACTTTGATTATATATATTTTCGATTGAAAATGTCATCGTTTTTATCATAGTTTGACCGTAAAAATAAAACTTTAAATATAAATAAAAATAAACTGATCTTCATAGAATTCTAAGGAAACTTTCAGCATTCTAACACAGAAAAGGTTTGTATAGTTATCTAATAATGGACGTATTCGTTATATTTCAATCATTTAAGCATGTTTTTTTCTGACCAAAGGATAAAAACGATTTCCTTACTTTCTTTGTTTCATTCATATTTATTCAAAAATAAAGTATCCAAAATTCTCCACTTTGAAAAATATTTAAAATACCTAAAAGCTACTTGAATTTAATTTTAGGACATAATTAAGATCACAATATTACATGCAAATAAAAGTGTTTTTAAGTCCAGTTGACGAGGAAAAATAATTCTGAAAATGAATATTCTTATGATTGGTTAGTTGATTAATTACTTATAAATCTTTTGATTTTGAGAACAGTTTCATAACTGCGTGGCTTATTTTAACTATTTTAAATTATATTTTAACTATAAATCTGAAACATTTACTTTAAACAAGATGATTTGCGAGAGATTAAGAACTTTAGATTTAAAAAAAATGAATGCATTCGAAATAATATTTATAAGAAATATTTATTAATTGGATACATTTTTAAAAAATAAGATAAAAATTTAAGTCATACATGTGAATACACTCCTTTATATGTAAAATAAAAAGCAACTGAAACTACGATATATATAAATAGGCCAAAATAAAATCTATCTGTATAGGCGTGCAGCTTTACAACTGTTACCAGTATTCCGTGTAGGTTTTGGAAGAGACCACTTTAAGACATGGCTCAAATGTGTGGCGAGTATTTTGATACACTATAAAAAAACGAACATTTACTGTAAATAGAATAATTAGAAAAATTGTCGAATAACTTATAAAAAAAATTATCTCTTGTTATAATATCATAAAAGATGCTCTTGGGGGTCTTCTGAAAAAATCTATAGAATAATTCGATTTCTTACTACTAAAAATAATGTAATATATTTTTTCTTTCACATTTTATGTTATGTGAATTTTAAAGTAAAAAAACATGGAGCGAACATCTAAGCAATCTACATTGTTTTGATTTGTAAATTCTAACCCCTTACCAAAAAAAGTCTTCATCCACTACATCGATAGATTAAAAACAAATAATGTAACATGATTTCGTTGTTTCACCGCGAATTAAAATTTCTTCTTTTCGAATTCTTCTAGGTGAATGCTGTAATCACTTTGGATTCGTGTGGACTTGCTGCTCTGCCAGTGTTCCAAAATGTCACTGGTATGGTTGCTGGTGGGCATAGAACTCTGTAAAATAGCTTCTGTTAATTGCTACCCTTATCATTTTCATTACAATATCCATATAATCTTTCGCAATTTTTTTTAATCTTATGTTTTTAAAAACGAATATATGTATATTAATTTAATAATAATAAAACTATTGTCAAAACAACCCTATTGTGTTATGAAATGTACTCAACTGCTTCTGTACACAAAAATAGTTTGAAACAATTTTTTGGAAAGCTAAATGGTGTGTGTGTGCTTCAAATTATTCATTTTGAGAAAGTTGAGATTGTACGCAATAAGTATTCAATACATATACTGGAAAAGAATGCCACAATATTTTTAAATGTAATATAGATACTATTCTTATATATATAAAAGAATCGGCAAGAAGTCATAGAAACGAATATTGTTAAATATTTTCAGTTTAATCCAAAGTAACATGCAGATGATAGCTATCCATGACATCCTTTTATTTTTTTTCCTTACATTCTTCTGTTTAAAAAAACGACTCTAGTTCAAATTAATTTTTATGGAAGCATTTTTTTTCTTTTACATTACTTTTAGAAGCATAAGTAAAATTAAACAGATTCCTTTATTTGTATTTTATTTAAAATTATGCCAAATAGCAGCCACCACTGACATAACGAATTTCAATATTATTTATGTCTTTTTTTTTTTTTTTTTTTTTTTTTTACACCGAAATTTCAGTTGACCTCTTAAAAATGTCTAATGTTGATTTTCAAATCCATTATACACTAATTTTTTAAAAATAAAACAAGAATAAAAGGATTGGCATTTGTTCAAAGTAAATTAATACATTAATCTGGTTATTTACAGTAACTTTGCCTGTTTTTTAAGCAGTTGAATGATCACTACCGTCTTCATTGAATATAAGATTCGTTTTGCAGAAACTGACTTCCTTATTTATTTCTTAAATTTTCAACTTCCATCCCATTGCGTCTCTGGAAGAAAATATTCCTTGCCATTAGAATAATGAAATCACATTTTTAAAGATTAATAAACTTTAAAAGATATATGAGAAAACATTTTTAATAAAATATTACTATTCCTTCACGACAAAACTGATTATTCAGAAATAAAGCAATCTTGAGATTATATTGCTTTTATGTATAAGCAGACAATTCTGATGCAAGATTTAATTATATTATAAGAATTTTTTGTGACTAATAATAGATTTTATATGGTGCTTTAGACCTCCCATTATCAAAAACTCAGTTTTAAACATACAAAGTTAAAATGAAATTTTTAATATAGATAATATTATGTTGAAAGTTATGATTTACTTTTCTTAACAATTAATGAAATTTTATATGGATTATTATTTTCTGGAATTCACATTCATTACTTTTTTTGTACCAACTTTGTAAAAGAATTATTGATGCAGCAAACCCACTTCACAAGTTTCCAGGTATTTTTTAAATAACACATCCCTGTTATAAAATATACTACTCATTTTTTTTTTGAGAATTTGTTTTCTTTTTAATCTTTTTTTATGCAAAATGAATTTTAAAATGGTACTTGTTTTAATGGGACAAGACACAAAGGACTTAATATTAAATTATTTCTTATGTGATATTGACAAATAAATGTATCATTTATTTTTTCATAATCCTTTATATTTTCATTAATTATATAACAAAATTCAATTCGATCATATTTACCGAAAACGATTAGTGTTCTAACTCGTTAAAACAATCAGGTCTTTTGTAAAAGCAATTACTACTTACTTTAACTATAGACCAAAATAAATTGCAAATGATTTTGTTATCAAAAATTGCTTACAACCAGCGTTTCTCAAACTGTGGGGCATGCCCCCTTAGGGGGCATGATAACCCAACGAGGGGATCGCGAGCATATCGAAAAGTCGAAAATAAAACATTATTTAAAAATAAAATTAATTTTCTGAAGGAAGCAAAAGAAAATATATTTTGATACAATAAAAAATCAAATTCACATTTACACTGATACTACTATAAATGTATCAGTACTGCACAATGTATTCGATAATTAATTTAAAAATAATAAGTTATAAACAAGTCTAACAATTACCAGTGACATAGAATTATAATAAATGGGCCTATCATTATCAAATTATATAAAAAATTTAATACTCATCTTGATAATTTGTACGGTTTATAATTAGTCGTATTGTTGCTTTACATCAAAGTACATTATTATTGAATTCAATGCATTGTTGTTGTATGAATTGTGGGGGGGGGGCGCTAAGAAAGTTATGACTGAAAATAGGGTCGCAAACATTGAAAATTTGAGAAGCACTGGCTTAAAGTAGTTCCAAAAAAAGTTATTTTTATGATTGCTTACAATAGATACCGAATTTTAAATAAAAATTATGTATTACTTCAGACATTGTTCTTCAGACTTCAGTTTATTCTAACTTGCAGAACTTATGAATTTTTGAAAAAATTAATTAATAATGTATTAGTATTATCGCAATATATATATATTTATCAATAATTCAAACCTCATTATTTTTATAAGGAGTCTTTTTTAAAACCTAGACTCGATAAATTCAGTTATCACAAATTATGAGGATAATTCTCTCTTTAATATATCCTCTTTTGTTCAATATGAGAAATTTTCTAAAACTCTTCAAATAGAGCTTCAGAATAAATTACTCTTTTTTAACGTCTCTCTAAATACATTTATCACATTATATTTAGTCTAGCAACTTAAAGAAATTTTATTATATGTGAATAGGACCTAAATATCTCGAATATAATCTAAAGATGAGCTGCTATCGTACGAGATAGCTCCTTAAATCATGATGTCACACTGTCGCGTGGTAAAGCATTCCTCTCATGTAACTACGGATTGGACCTGTCCACCACGAGTGACCATTCCATACCTTTCCATCAAAACAAATGCAGAGGATAACAAAGAATATAGCTTTAATCTTGATTAACAGAAGTATTTTAAAGCAATCTTATTAGTAATAAAAAAAGTATTTCGCAGTAAATTTTGTATTAGTGATAATTTAAAAATATTTCGTATACATCTTTAAGTTTCTGGAAACCTTTTAAAAAATGAAGATATTAGAAGAATCTGCTGCATGAGGCATGATTGGTGCTAATAGCACGTACGAAAAAACACATATAAATAAACACGCAAATTAACTTTTTTAAAAAAAAATTTTCTAAGAATATGGAACAATATAAAATAAATACACTCATTGCCATAAAAATTTAAGCACCAAGAAAGAACTGTCAGAATAAAACGAAATTTTACATACGAAAATACAATGTTGATGTAAGTAAATGTTTAAAAAAATCAAACCAAAATGATCTTTTATTGTATAAAAAAGGACAAATGAATTGTGACTTCTAGCATGAATGCATGATGTGATACAGTCGGACATAGAGACATACAAGTCCCGTATGATGTCTGGCAACATCTCGTCCCACAATTGCTATAAATGCTCTTATGTAACACTTATAAGGACTTCTTTTGTGCACAGAGGATGAAATGATTGAATAATAATATCCTTCAAAGATTGTCATAGCTTTTCCTTTGTTTTGTAAGCCATAAACAGTTGTACATTCGCAGTTGTACACTTCATTTATTATTAGTAAAACTATTTATCACACATTAATCTTAAAAAATTCTATTTCTTAAAAAAAAAAAATCATTTTTTTAAAAAAATTTTACCTCTAAAATATTCTTTTGATTTAAATAACATGGCACATAATTAAATATTATTAAACATGCTTGCATTATTAAATATGCTTATGAAATATTTTTATTTAAAATTGAGTTGGATTCGACTAGATTTTATTTTCGTGAATGAGTAATTATGGTGTTGGATTTTGGTTCACTACGATCAAAAAATATCTTACGTTATGATATTTGGTTTCCATTAATCTCACACTGACTCCTCTTAAAACATTCTTTTTAAAATGGTATAAAACTAATCTTATTGAAATTCACACGTATTTAATTCAGTTTTATTAGTCATTGCAAATAATTCACTTGTGTGTGAATGATTTTTAAGGAACTCAATTATTGTAAATTTGTTGTTGTTCAGCAATTTATCATTTAATTCAGATAACTTTTAGGAGATTGAACTACGAAGATAAAAAAAACAATACGACATTTTATTCAAACTATAGTATTTTTCAATTATTTTATTACTAAACATCTTGAGTTTTTATCTCCTAATGTGCCTTATATAAGACTAACTTCAATGAGTATTTCATGTCGTATGACTATATATTGTTTTTATGTTATTAATATCTAAGTCTACATATCATTAAGATTTGATTCCTCTAGAAATCGCCTCTTGGTTTAAAATGCACGACTTGAATTTTTTAAACACAAGTATATTTATATTATATGTCCTCTTGCCTGTTTAGGAGTCAATTTCCTCAAAATCTATCCTATAGATTATTTTGGTTATGCTTATTAGGTTTCAGTGATTCTATTTATAGACTTCTATGTTATTCAAAAGATCTTTTATATGAAATTAGTTCTAGCACTACCGAGTAGCCCTGATACACTATGACTTCAAAAAATGAGTTTATTGTAAAAAAAATGTGTAAATATCTTTGGATATATATTGGATATGTATTTTAAACAACCATTCACAACAGATTGCAAAAACGCATTGTTAGAAGAATAACATTTGGTCTAAAATTCTTCTGTATAAGATTATCCATCTTAATTGCCATAAAAATGTTTGTAAGTGTTGAGAAAGTTATATTTTAAATGAACGAAACACAGATGCTAATCAATAACAAAATTTATTAAATGCTAAAATTTATTTTTGGTTCAAATTACTGCAATGGTTTTACAATTTCAGCCTTTTGAGTTCAAGAAAACCAACATCCCCACCAATGACATTTGGGTGCCAGATCAGTACAACAAACATTGATAAATCCAAATTGTTTGCAGCATTCACCTAAAATAATAATTAAATAAGTCATTAGTCAAAATTCATGCCTTTTTTGACACTTAAGCCAAAAATTTCAAATCAAGATTTGGGAAGAGAAAAATATATATTGGCTTTATTTTTAATGATTACCAAATTTAAACTCATTAGTCATAAGTACTGGATGTATTTGAGGTGTATTACTTCAAACTGAATTAATCAATGAAATTAAACTAAACATATAAGTAATTTTTTGTAAATGAAAATAATGCACAATAATGGATATATTAAGAAAATTATACAAAGTTACCTTTTCTAAGGTTTGAAGCTTTAGGACAACAATCCCACGTTCCATCATCACGTCTACAACAGTCCGCTGTACCAGGACACAGATGTAACTTATCTGGACACATTCTGATCCCCATATCTTTCAGCTTTTTCCCCCATGCACTGTATTCTGGATTCTGTACAGCTAAAGATTTTCTTAAAAAGATACTGTTGTCCATATCATTTGCAACACATCCATCTGGCGAGCATTCATATCCTGCAGGACAACAACTGTGTCCATCATTACAACAGACTGCATTGGTATGTGGACAACATCCTGTGGAACAAGCAGTTGCTGTTTCGGGACACACTAGCCCTCCAACAGGTGTTGTCTTTTCAGAATAAAGTGAGAAGCTACCATTCCCTGCATCTTCTATACCGAGGCACATATTGACGTGTGGTATGCACGTCTGGCGCTCTTTGCAGCATTCTGTTCCATCATCACAACATACACCATTGTTATAAGGACAACAGCCATATTTACACTGCGTATCACAACCAACTCCAGGTTCGTTAGCTGAAATGTAAATAGAAGAGTTTAAAGCGACTTAGAAGTATTGACATGCAGTATTTTATGATAAAATCTTAGAAATTTGCCGAGCATAATGTTGTTTATAATTGCAAAAAAACTGACTTATGGATTCAGAGATTGGATTATATTTACTTATCATTTAGAAAACTTTGTAGAAGCAAATAATATTACCCAACATTTTTACCTTGAAGCATTAATTTCCTGATTCAGTTTAATAGATCCCGTATATATATATACAGTAATGTTTAGCAAACATTTTTTAATTGATCTCTCTTTCCAAATATTACTATTTTAAACGCTAGTACTTTTCATAAAAGATTCCGAAATAACTCAAATTTTTCAAATCTATAAAAACTATTTTCATAGTTTTGTGGAACATCAAAACTAGTTAGAGTTTGTAATTTAATTTTATTGCTTCTTTAGAAAATGTACAACAATTTTTTTTTCAGAAGTCAGTTAAGGATTTTGTTACACAATTTATACTCCGTTAAACTTATTTCATTGTTAATTTTGTGTAGAGATATAAGGCCATAATATATATTTAACTTTTCTATGGTTAATTATAATTTGTTCATTTAAAATACATTAAACAGAGAACTATATTTCTGTGATTTAGGAAACTCTATGAGTTATTGGTTATATTACCTTTCTATATGTATAATAATTTGGTTAAGTGAATGCGAAAAATTTGTTTCTTATCGTTTTTTTAAATCTATCGAAGAGAAAAACCTTAAACTGTCAGGAAAATTCTTACTAGGTTATTTACGATTTTTCTGAATTTTATTGCCTTTAATTCATAAGAAATTATAAAAATTATTTTTATCACATAAAAAAAATCTTTAAATTTCAAAGTATTTTAATTTTTATTGGGTTACATGTATTTGGTGATTACAATAGCTAATTAGAACAAAAGGCAATCAGAAATTGTGAGAATCAAAATTGTCCTTAAAATGGGCGAGCTTCATTTATTAGGATTCTTTATTTACAAATGCACTTATCATTTCTGTTTCGAATTTCAGTCAGTGGTGATGAAAGCATTGCTGATGCCTAAATTTTGCTTCGCTATTGTTTTACTAAGACGTATTCCATAAACATGTGTTGCAAAGAAATGCATAATATTTTACACTCATGTCCATAAATTAAGGCTAATGAAGTTCAGGCAAAGAAAGAGACAGAAGCAAAACAAATTTGACTTATTTGTAAAGTCTATTTATTAAACAAAAGGTAAAGAGCAAAAAAGATACTATATGTTTGACATAATTAATAAAAATTGCGATTTTTACTCCCTGGAGCAAATTTCAAAAAAGAACCTATTTACAAAAAACCGTATAACATGGTTAGTATGATGGTTAATACGGAGTATGTCTCCCGGACGATGCAATACAGGCCTTACAACGCCTACGCATGCTGAGTATCAAATTATCAATCTGATCTTGGGGAATATTACACCACTCATCAAGCAATGCCCTCCGAAGTTCCAGTAGACAGGTGGGAGGGGGTTGACGGGCTGCAATTCGTCGGCCAAGCATATCCCACACATGCTCTATTGGATTCAAGTCCGGTGAGTATGCTGGCCAATCCATACGGGTGATATCCTACGATTGACGGCATTTGTCTACAATGTTTGCGCGGTGAGGACGGGCGTTGTCATCCATAAACAGAAATTCAGCACCCATGGCGTCCCTAAACAAACGTACATGTTTTTCCAGAATGACATCCGATAGATGTGGGATGAAGAGCCATCCTGCACCACCGTAATGGTGTCGTTCAATTGTGTTCTCTTGGTGGTAATGGGCACCTGGCGCTCTCCATATGAAAGTCCGACGAGAATCAGACTGCAAACTAAACCTGGACTCGTCGGAAAACATCACACAAGACCACTGTTGCGGTGTCCACAATGCACGCTCTCTACTCCAGGTTAATCGCAGGTGACAGCGAGTTGCGGTAAGGGAACACATCTGACATTCCTACGAGCATATAGACCAATGTCCCCTAAGCGTCTGTACATGGTCTGCCTTGAAACTGTCGTACCGGTAGCTGAAGAGAGCTGACGAGATAGGTCTGATGCTGTGCTCCGTCTGTTTCTTTTGGCAGTAACTGCCAAATACCGTTCCTCATTCGGCGTTGTAAATCGGGGGCGACCTGTGTTGTAACATCTACTCACATTACCATCATTTTGGAATCGTTGCCAAAGCCTGGAGATGACACTCTGGGCGATTCCAAGTTCCTCGGATACTTCCCGTTGGATACGTCCACATTCCAGTCGTCCGATAATTCTGCACGTAAAAAATCATCCAAATGCTTCCATTGGGCCATAACTATGCGGTTATTGCACTGAAAGGCTTTTAAAGCGCTTGTGAACAATTTTACTTCTTTGCCACCATTTCTTATATACCCCTCTCTTACACTCTCGTCGTTGTGACGTACTTTTAGCGCTATCTGGTGGTTTCCTGTAATTTGCATATTCTTCTTCAAGATGTGTGTGATAATTCTACAGGTGAAATTTTTATTTTAAAGTTCAATTTCTGTGTGATTCTGAATTGTCCTTAATTTATGGACATGGGTGTATTTCTGTGAATTTGTACGGACAGAAAACAAAATATTTGTTGGTCCCATTAATTCTTTTAGCATCATCAAGCATATTTCTCCCATAATTTTGCGAAGAAGATGGAATCTATTTCCTATTCTTTGATACATACTTTCATATTCAGAGAGGTTAGATATTTTAAACTTTAAAAGTGATATCATTTTTTTACCTTAAGTGGGTGCTTCAGCTGATTGACTTTTAGCTCTAATTCCTGATATTTTATTTCCACTGGCCAGGTTTACAAAAAACCACTACACCACAAGGGGTTAGGAACAAAAACAAAACAGATAAAGTAGGAGAAAAAAAACGTCACGAGAAAAGTCTATGAACCCAATAAGTCCCTAGCTTGTCAATAAAGATCGCACAAAGAAGAGCCCTTAAGTGCTGAGTAGCCGCGAATGTGGTCAGCATTCATGTACTCCCAAATATCACAGAGTGTGCAGAAAGGGTCCTGTGCAACATGAATTCGATAAAAATGTTTGAGAAGACAGTCGCAGTAGCCAAACGAAACTCGGTAACTGCTTTACGTCTTGTCCACATGGAAGATCTTTAAAATTATTCCACCAGATCTTATTGGAATCTCTCTCTGTGTATTGAATTGAAGTCAGATAATTCATCTTTTTATTAATAATCCGTTTGGCACTTGTAAAACTAATGCATAATATAGTTTTCGAGAAATGCGCATAATTCTTTTATTTTAATCAAATTATTGAACAACGTTGGGGGATTGCTACAATATCCTACGTATATTTGTACTGAAACATGTCCTGGGCATGCAACTTTCTAAATTATAATTTTCCATTTAGTAAAACTGCTACAATAGAAGGTACGCTTAGTATCTTCATGTAAAGCATAAGACACTCAGATTGAATGTAAATAAAGGCAATTCACCAAAATTTGCTTTATACATTTGTCCTTGTTTTTTCGTTCTTCCGGATTTTTTTTCCTTTAATTTCTGGAATTTTCTAAAAAAACTGGAAAATTCTTAATTTATGTGCAAGTTACTGTAATATCTTTTTCAGAACGATAAAAAGAGCTGTGGTTTGCTATTTTAGTCTTCAAAGTCTTACATATGTACCATTAATGCCTCAAATGACCATGAAATTGTAGTTAGGATGATGGCATATCCCCCAGCCCCTTTGTCTTCCTTTAGCTAAATTTTGCTTTTAATTTATGCTGATGGTTTATATTTGAAGTAACTATTCCTATTCTCTTTTTATTGATGTCACTCTTAATCGTTGGAAAATGGGGATTTTTCCTATTTTTTACCAATAACACAATTTCAATGATGATATCAATTTCCTGTTCTCAAAACAAACCGTTAAATATTTTAAAATTAAACTGTTGAGCTTTTAATTAGACTGAAAACTTTTAATATTATTTCAAAACTTTTTAATTTAAAATAGAGCAAATGCAAAATAGTGAGTTATTTTTTTAAGAGAATGAGAAATGATAATAAAAATATATAATTTAAAAAGAATTTATTTGAAGTTCTATCCCAGTGCCGATTTAAGCTCATTCGTGCCCTGGGTGCTGATCTACAGCTCCTTGGCACTGGAGGATTGAAATTTATTACCAGAAAATCTGGTTAATTTCAGCTTATCAGGACCCGTAGCCCCCCCCCCCACAAGTGCCCAATGTATAAACCAGTACTGTTCTATTTCTTATGTACTTGAAAATAATTGAAAACAAATTGCCCAATTGCCATTGAAAATGAATTTCCGAAATCCTTAGATTTACTATAAAGTAAGGAATATAGAGTTGTATACTAGAATTAAGTTTATCAAAATTAGCACAACCTCAAGATAATTATAAAATACGCATTCCTTTTAACAATGTTTAGGTTTTTTAACATTAGTGTTTGTTAAAAAAACTGTAATAGATTTTACATTCACTGATTGATATGTTTGAGTTTTGAAAATTTGGAGCTTCATATTCTTGTGAGTGTGGTAAAAATCCAATGTATGCGTATTCAAAATTCTCTAATGTGTATCTTAGTATATTTCTCTTACTATATATATAGGTAAACAATAATAGATAATTAAATTTATCTCTGTATATGTATATATGTAAGACAAAGTCATCTGGTAGAAAATTTTGCTTTCAAAAATAAGATATCCTTAAACCTGTTTGATGCATCCAATTTAATCAATCTTTTTGAAGCAGTTGATGGATGTGATGTTTATTGTAAAATTTGTTTCAAGTTGGATTAACAAAAAACAGTTCAATTACAAAAAGGAATTGAGTTTAAAATTAGATATAATTTTTCAGTAGCGCAGTTAAAAGTATACAAAATTTTAATAAAAGTATGGACGCCAAAACGAAAAATGAAAAATGTGAATCATGCTTTGATAGAAATACTGCAAATAAATTAAAAGTTTAATCATATGATATCTGTTGATCTTTAATACACGCTTATGATAATTATTATAGCTTAATTCATTCTTATTGTGTTGCTTTCTACGTCTTTTATACTCACCATTTTCCTTTTTTTTTTTAGAAATTCCTTTTACATATATTGTTATATTAGAACACTACAGAATCCGTTCAAAATATTTTTATTCGTAACTATTTATCAATAATTACTTAATAATGCAATATATTTTTATTTGAAGGTACACACTATAGTAATGTATTTCACTATTTAGTTCTAATTTATAAAATACATAATTTCTTTATCAAAGTTAC
>BMAO01019159.1:0-44781 GCA_019973975.1 Trichonephila clavata | reverse complement strand
TTTTTTTAATGAGAGCGGCTAGCGGGAAGACCCGCCTAGTCGGAGTAGGTGCGCGAAAGCGAGTTGCATGAAAAAGCAGGGGTTTTGAAATGCTTTGAGAGAACGGCGCCGGCCAATCGGGTTGCAGCCTCTCGTGGTGGTAGGGCTTCTGGTGGAAGTTGGAAGTATGAAGTTTTTTGTTTTAGCAGAGGATGTGTGTGTTTCTGGTCTATTTGTGAGAGGATTTAGAGATATTTTTCTATTCTTTGGATTGCTCTATTTTCGTATGTGTCGATGTTGGTGAAGAATTTGATGGCGATCTTTTGATCACCTCTCTCAGGGTTTTAAAGTTTAGAGCAAACCTGATATCATCGTTTTGGATGTACCAGTCAGCTTTTTGTGATGGTACGGATAATTAAATTTTGAGCACTTTCGATGATGTCTATATTCGAGTATCCTGAATGACCTCAAATTGGGTAGGCGTAGATGAGGGTGGGTCTTAGGATTTGGGTATAAATAAGCATTTTGTTTCTAGAGATAAAAAGGATTTCGGGAAATTAGTGGTAGATTTTAGCCACAGAAATTCTGAAATTTTTACTTTATCGTGTGATGTGTTGTTTGAAAGTGATTCTTTATCTAGAATGACACCAAGGTGTTTGGTGTTTTAAGACCAGGGTATGTGGGTGTTATGTAAAAACAAATCTGGTGGTTTCTTTTTAATGTGACGAGAAAAGAAGACGGCCTCCATTTTGTCTACATTAAGGGCAATTTTCCATGTGGAGACCAATCTTCTAGTCTGGCTAGGTGTCTTGTAGTGCGTGGGTGATTGTTTTTAAATCACTGTTCTGTACCAGATTGCCGTGTCGTCGGCGTACATGCAGATTGTAAAGAAACTTGTCCTAGGAATATCATTGACATAAATATTAACAAGTGTGGACGAGAGGAGAGCCCCTTGCGGGACTCCCGCGTTGATATTTTTACAGGGAAGAGTAGGAGTGGATAACGAGTACTGCAAAATTTCTCTTTTTTAGGAACGAGTTTATTAGTTTAATTAAATAAGGTGGAGTGTTAAATCTGATTAATTTATAGAGTAGACCTGTATGCCAGACTCTGTCGAAAGCTTTTTGGATGTCGAAGAAAACAGCCCAATTGACTTATTTTCAGCGAAACCAGTTTTTACGTATTCCACACACGCAGTAGCTGGTGTGATGTGGAAAGATTGGGCCTGAAGCCGTGTTGTTGCGGTATCAGGATATCGTTTTGTGTGAGGTGGTCGTTTAGCCTATTTAGGATTATTTTCTCAGTGATTTTGCTGAAGATAGGTAGGAGCGATATTGGCCGGTATGAGTCGGCCAACGTGGGGTCTTAGCCGGGCTTTATATAGGTACAACTGTGACTGTTTTCCACGATTGCGGGTAGTAGCCTATTTTTAGAATGTTATTAATTAGATCTGTAAGTTGGAAGATGACAGTCAGGGAAGGGTTTTTAACCATTTTATTGGTTATGCCTTCACGCCCTGGGGCTTTTTTGATTTTAATATTTTTAATAAAGTGGAGAATTTCAGAGGGTTTAGCGTCAGTTGAGGTATCGTCAAAATTATTGTCGTTGATTAGGAACCTATCGACAAGCCTCGTGTGTTTGGTGTCATTTTCTGGATTTTGGATGTTGTTTAGCTGAAACTGGTTTTCTAACGAATTTGCCAGCGTTTCAGCTTTCTGTATAGGCAATCCCGGAGGGGCCTGTTAGGGCTGAGATATGGGGGATCTCTTCTTCCTGAAGCACCTGGCCATGTTCCATAAGGAACCGTCTTCGGTATCCAGGGAAGTGAGTTTTCCTCCCATTGCTTTTGCGTAAAGGCGTTTACTTTCCTTCGAATTTTGTTTTGTAGTCTGTTTAGTTCGTTTTTGTCGTTGGGGTGTCTGGTGTATTGCCAGAGTTTTCTGGCCTGGTTTCGATTTCTAAAGAGAGTTTTAAGTTCTTTATCAATGAAAAATTTATTATTGGAGTGTATTTGGCGTGAGGAGCTTTCTTAAGCGTTTTGGATGTTTTGAGTGAGATCGGCGAGCTGCCTCTCTATGTCCTCATCATTGTGTGCTGTGATTGGTCGAAAGTGTGTGGTGTGTCTGAGGGTGTGTCTAAAGCGTTCCCAGTTAGTAGTGACTGTGCGTGTGAGAAAATTAAATTTAATAGAGGTCTAGAAATTTAGAATAAATGGGTTATGGTCTAAACTGAGCTCTGGAATGGAGTTTATACTGGTTCTTCAGTAAAAATGTCTCGTCAGAGCGAAATCTATAGGGAGGCGGAGTTATAGCCAAATCCTGTGGGCTTGGCTAAGATATCAGTTTCTGTGTTATCCATGAAATTTTGTTATTAATACCTCTTTGGTATTTGAAACGCAGCCCCAGGATGTGTGGTGATCGTTGTAATCTCCGCAAAGGAAGGAGGAATGTCCGAGACAGAAAATTTCCTCCAAATCATTGATAGCTGTGTTCGGTTTGTGGATGGAGATATGTAAATAGAAGCAATAATCAGTGGGTCATCATCAGGGAATGATAACAACTGCCGTTGTTACGAACGCTCCTAGCGAAGGTGTTGGTATGTGGTGGTGCTTGAGGGATGATTTTATCAAGATAGCAGTGCCGCTGGACGGATGCGTTGGTATTGGTGTTCTGTCGTTTCTAAAAGTGGTGAAATTTGGGATTTTGAAATTTACGCCTCGTCTCAGGTGTGTTTCTTGAATGAGAATGATATCAAAGGAATGCTTATTTATAAAATCCTGGAGTTCTATTTTACGATAGGAAAAGCCATTGGCATTCCAAGAATCTATTCTAATCCGAATCGGCCTAAATTCATATTGAAAGGTTTGAGGAGGAGGACATTGCCTCGTAAAATTTACTGAGCTTCGGAGATAATAAATGAATGCTGGTGCATATTAATCAGACATGATCGTATTTTTTTACTTGTATACAATGGAAAACAAATGAGATTATTTAAATTCATTGTGAAAATATGCCAATTTATCTTTGTATTTATAAAAGGGCATTAAAAGTTTTAAAAAGGACCTGAAGAATATCAATAATTCTGTTTCGTATATTCTATAGTACGAGTCTTGAAGCCCTTTTGATGTGGTTATGGGTACAGATTATTAAAATCATTACGTTGTGACTCTGCGTTTGAGAAATGTGTTTCCGTTTAGAAGTGAATTGAGAAAACTACAAATTATCGTATAGGAGTGTGTATATTATTCATACAAAAAGAAAAAGAAATAATTTAATTTTTCAGTAAAATATTTACTTTTCTCTTCTCTCCTTTTCTCAAATTGTAAGAATTTTTTTTGGTTAAATTATTACTTGATATTTAGAATTGTTTTCCATTATAGTACGTTTTCTGAATTTGTCCTCTATTTTTATTAACTAAAGGAAAAACGCGCATTCTCACATTACGCGATATATTGTTAATGCTTTTTGTGATAAATGATTTATGAATCTTTGAATTTAAAATTTCATAATGTATTCCATTTTTGGGGGGATATTTATCAACAATGGTAGAATGAGAGGAAACAATTGTTACATCATTTTGATCAACCTACATTATTTAAAACTAAATAAATAATTTTCAGTTCGCTAAATTCGATCGCACTATTAAGGCAAATAAAATTCGAAAAATTCCAAAATATCAATGAATTCCTTATAAACCTACATATGATTTTTTTCTTGAAAATTATAAACATAAATATTTTTTTAAAAATATTCACATGCAATGCAAAATAAATCTTTATTGAAAACGGGGATTCACACACAACACTGTTTTTAGAAAAAACACTAAATAAATATACTGCAATTAACTAATTAGATGTAGAAACACTGTCTGCAAAGTATCCTATTGGTGATCTCTCTCTGGCATTTAAAGGTACTGAGTATAATTTATAAGAAAGCAAAATCTTATTTTAAACTACTCTTATAAATGCAGAATCTTCTGCGTAGTCTACCATTGGATAAATCCTTAGTCCACAGAACCTCGTGTTCTGTGTGCAGGATTCGTATTCTGTGTTCTACAGGAAATATGAATATATGTAATATCAACGGTATAGAATAAGATTGTAGCACATTCAGAGAAAACGGTGACTTATTATTTCATGAAATAAAGGTTTTAAGCTAGAAAAGTTTAACTAATGCAAATAATTCCGTTAAAAAATGCTAACATCCATGATGCCAATAGCCATCTTGTCGACTTCGATAAAAATTTTATTCGAAAGGACCATGCCACTTTTTTCTTTTCACATCCATAATTTTCAAGGAGATTTCTTTAATACTTTGTATAATCATATTCACGCAATATCAATTCAAAGAGCAGGTTTCAAATAGTTCAAAGCCTCATTATTTATTTCGATATAAATTCAGTTGAAGTAAATTACGTATATGAATCAAACAAGAATTAAAAGTATTTAAAATAAATACAATATTAAATTATCCTTTTACCACAAAAGAACATAACTCAGTTAATGTATCTTGGCATAAGTTGGCTTATTTATATGTAAGTGACAAATTTCGTTTTATGTATTTAATTTCATTCGAGATGCTTTTTCCTTTCTGAATAAATACTATTAAATCATACCTTTTAACAGTATATTTCATTATGCATTTTTCGCTAGTATGTACCCCCAGTAACACATTTAATGACTTTTTATATTCCATATTATAGAGGGTGTCTCCAAACGCCGTGAAGAAACTTAGAGGGGCGGTAGAGAACATCATGAGGAGTCACAATTGCATAGGAAAATTGGCTAGAAAGGGACAGGTTTCGTGGCGTTCGAAAGGTCGGCATATGTCGGCCAATTTACTCGGCGTCTACATCTAACCGATATCTCTTTGACTGGACTCTGTGACAAGTATCTCGTATTTAACTGCTTACCGATGTTGCTGTACCTGTTCGAAACTGCATGCGGTTTCAACACAAAGGACCTCTATCTCATTATGGAAGGTATGTATCCATTTGAAACACACATTTCCAAACAGATGGATTAGGATTGGTGCAAACATCAGTTGGCTTCTCAGATCTCCTTATTTATGTCCTCCAATTTTTTTTTTCTGGGATGGCATGAAGAACTTTGTGTACGACATGACCGGCAATTCTTAAGTGAAACTGGTGGCACAAATGTCCATCGTTGCTGCTACGATCCTTGAAACAACCGGTATTTTCAAACATATCCGTCAATCCGAATTGTTGTTATGCGTGCATACATGTCAATGGCCGAAACTTCGAACACTTCCTGTGATGCGTTTATGTTACAATTTTTTTGTTTCTTTTTTGTAATAAAGCGCTTTTTGCAGCACATTATATGTTTTGCCTTTATAGTCTTTGTATCTGGTTTTCTTTTGTTAGGGTTACGTTTCTGCGCATGATTTCTTTGTAGTTATGGCTCTTCAGGATGTTTTTTATCTCCCCTCCAAGTTTCTACATGGCATTCAGGAACATCCTGTATTTTAATGTCTTATTTTCCTTCCAAGTGGCCTGGTGGCCTTCGTAGCATAGTAGTAATAGTCACGAACTCGTGACTGGTTTGTCCTGAATTTTCTCCCTAGTATGAATAAAGAAGCAAATAATTTGAAATAAGTAAATACTTCGCTAGCATTGTCAATGTCCTTTAATTGCATTCCAAAGAATTTGAAATAATTTTAAGGAAAGTAGTGCACAGAAAGACGTATTATACCTATGGAGAAATTAGCGTTTTGGCTGAGCGAGACATATGTATATGCCTGTGTCACTTAAGAGATTAAAGTGGTATCATAGTTTTGGCATCAAAGTATAGTATTATTGAATTCAATACATTGTTATTGTACGAGGGGGCGCAATGCAAATTATGGTTGAATATTGGATCGCACATGTTGAAACTTTAAGAAACACTGGTATAAAGTATTTTAGTATATTTTTAAAAATAATTATAAAAACAGACACTTTATTTCCTTCTTACGAGATATCACTAAGGAATTACAAAATGCTAAGAAAAATATACTTACCTTTCCTTTTCAAATACATTTAAAAATAATTATTAAAATGTGTGATATTTCCATATTTTTTAAATTTAATGTTAAACTGAATATTTAAAATGTGTTTAATATTTTTTAGTATAAATAAATGCAAAAATTTATAATTATTTTTGAAAAAGAACAAAATTAGGAAAATTTTTTAAAAATTTTACGATGTTTAATTAGGTACTTAAGTAGCGTTAACATAAATGAATTTTTTTTTGATAAATCATTTTAATAATAATTTCAATCAATTAATATCTGATTTATCAGGGTTATACCACAAAATAATTAACTATTATAATAGATTTACTGAGCTATGGATAAAATAAATGAATGTTGGTGCAAATTTAGCAGCCATAGTCGTATATTTTTACTTGTATACAATGGAAAATAATTCAGATTATTCAAATTCATTGCGAAAAATATGCCAATTTATCATTGTATTTATGAAACAGGTATTTAAAGTTTTAAAAGGATCAGAAGATTATCGATAATTTTGGGTCATATATTATATATTACGAGTCTTCAAGTTGCTTTTTTATCTGGTTATGGATGCAGATTATTGAATTCATTTCGTAATAAGTCTGAATTTAAGAAATGTTTTTCCTTTTAAAAGTGAATTGAGAAACCTGCCAATTATCAAATAGGCGCGTGCATATTATTCATACAAAAGGGGGGGGGATATTTAATTTTTAATTGAAATATCTACTTTTCTAGGAAAAACTTGTCTCCAATTGTAAGAATTTTTATTTGGTTCAAATGTTACTTGATGTTTAGAATTGCTATTCATTTTAGCACGTTTCTAAATGTGTACTCTATTTTTATTAACTGAAAGAAAAAAAGGGGAAGTCTTACATTACGCAATATATTGTTAATGGTTTTTGTGCTAAATATTTTATGAATCTTTGAATTTTATATTTCCTAAACCATTACTTATCAAAGGATTTTTTATCAACAAGAGCAGAATGAATAAACAATTATTGCATCATTTAGATCAACCTACACTATTTTAAAGTAAATGTTTAAATTTGAAGCCGCACAAATCTAGCGTACGATGAAGACAAAATTTTAAATAATCCTAAATATTGATGTATTTCTTATAAATCCACATATATTAATTTTTCCTTGAAAATTGTAAATATTATTTTTTTGTAAGCATGCACATGTAATGTGAAAGAAATCATTATTGAAAACGGGTTTTCACCAGTATTATCAGAAGTACGCATTAAATAAATAAACTGGAATTAGCTCATTAGATACAGAACAATTTCATGCATTTTATCATTCGTGAAATCTCAGTCGCCATCAGTGGTACTGAGCATAATGTATTAGTAAGTAATATCTTTAAGTCTTATAACACAGTCCTGTAAGAAATGTTAAATCTGTTGCGTAGTCAGCGAAAGCATAAAATTCTCATATTATCCGTAGTACAGCCTCGTGCTTTGTGTGGCTGGCGCTGCTGGAGTTTTGAATTAATTTAAGATCCACAGTGTAGAATAAGACTATTTCACAGTCAGAGAAAATGAATAATTTTAATTCCCTGAAATAAAAATTTAATTTAGAAATGTTAAGGAATTCTTATAATTTCGTTAAAACTGCTAAGATCCACGATGTACCAATAGCCATCTTGTCGACTTCAATAAAAATTGTATTCGAAAACACCATAACACTTTTCCATTTTCACACCCATAAATTTTATGGAGTTTTCATGGGTATTCTATGAGGGGAAGAAGTTGGAGAGTATATATGTTAAAAATTAAGCCCTAAAAAACTAAAACTTAAAGAAAAAAAATCGCAAACTGCATTTACTAACGTTTCTCTTTTTCGCGTAATTGGTGTCCAATACCCGTTTTCGTGCCAAGCAACAATGCATGCCTAAGCTCTTTTCACGAAGAAATTGACTATCACACCTGAAAATCGCCAAATTTAGCCGTATGTATTTAATACTGTTGATCTAAACTGGAATTTTTTGGAATAAGGTAGTAATTCTACGGTGCGGTCAGTCTGCACAGTGGAAGGAATCATTTATTATTCTTTTTACCACATATGAGTGTGGAAGTCTGTAAGACACCAAGTGAAGCTCTCTTACATGTTTCTGTCGGATATTTTTTTTCTCAGTGACCGATTTGAACAACAATATTAGCCGAATGTCATAGTTGCGACATTCTGGCCGGAATGTCGAAAGATAAGTTCCTGTTCTGGTTTCTAAGAAAGGAATGGTACCGAAGGGCTGTTGCACTTTAAATCTGCCGGTCCTGAAAGAACTCACGGTGGCGTGATTTGGACTTTAATAAAGCGGGTCCTCTTCACTCTGTATCGAGTTTCAAAATTAGGTAAAGAGTCATTCGCAGCCTTAGTGAAGTGTATGACGTTAATAAAATATGAAATCATTCCAGAGAAAAATATTTTCTCCGTCAAAGTACCTCCCTTGATATAACTTTAAATAATCTTTTTTCGATAAATCGTTACATTTCACGTTTCATATGAAACCACTTTTTAAAGATACTAATTATATTTCATAAAAAGAAAATGCTATATTTAAACATAACATAGAACATTACAAATTAGAAAAAAAATTAACTGTTCATAAGTTCTCGGTAATGTGAAAGTATACAAATATAAAATGTTAAAAGGTACGCTATAATTGTATTTTTTTGAATGGGGCAAAACATCACGAAATAAAAATTAAATAATAAATTAAATAATATTTTGTTTGCTTTAAAATCAATATTACTCACCTATTATACGCGTGTAATTACATTTTTCATAATTTTCTCTTGCGTAAAACGAGAATTTTTATTGCATTTACCTTAGGATTTTAATCCTTATTAAATGCATCTTGGTAAACTTAATTTTTTTTCGAATGAATTGTTATAGAAAAAAAATAATGAGGCAGAAGAAAATCCGTAATGCTTAGAACTACCTGAAATCAACTCTTTGGACTGATGTTATGAGAATATGTTTTAACAATGTATTAGAAACATAGACGATATTCATAAATGGGTGAGTCACCTAGAGAATATTAACGTCGCACTGTTCAGCTACTATAGGGCTTTTGGCGATGGAACCTTGGTCACATGGCAAGGGTGACACCTGAGCTAGCAACACCTCTCTCCTTTCTACAAAACCATACCATTGGGAGGACTTTTGAGCTCACGAAATATTTAAAGTATATCGCTTCCCAACTTGGCGGGTCTTCAGCTGAAGGCTGGGCTTGAACTGAAGACACGCCGACCACGATTCCGTTGCTTTGAGCACTAGGCTACCGCGGCCTTATTGATAAATGGGAAAAGGGAAAGAGTAAATGTTTTATTAAATTCGACTCCAGGGCTATATTGGCAAAGTGAATATTAGCATTTCAATTAACGAAAAAATGATAATAAAGTATCATCATATTCAAGTGTACCTTGCTAGCTAACACGGAATAACAAATCCCCCGCTTTCTCTTTATGGGTACTAACCCTCTTACGGTATCGCACGCAAATCTTTGTGTGTGTGATTCACTTAAAAGATCATTCAAGATTATGAGCAATAGATTACTGTACATTCTTTGCTTAAATATTCCAACAAATTAAAGGAAAGTTTTTGACCTTTATGCTTCTTAAGCTGTTTTGCAGTTTTAATTGATGGCACTGAAAACAAAATAAAAGTACTTCTTTATCATTTCGTACTCAACACCAAAAAAGTATTGAGATATCAAGACTTTACTCATCTCACGAGATTTGAAATCAGCATATTGGGCATTATAATTCCGTTTTATTTATTTAGTAGGTGTTAATATTGATAATGGCGAGTCCTTGATTTAAAATACTAAAGTGTTCTTTCGATTTACATATAAATTTGCGAAAAATATAGTTATTTAAAATTTTTCCTTTTGTTGAAGACTAAAATTTCCATCTTATCAACTATAGAATACAACAATAGAAATTAAATGTTTCATCTTAAAATAAATATATACGTTGAACAAAATGATGCAACAAATGTTCAACAAATTCTGCGGTAACCCTTTATCTACTGATGGTACTTATAAGTATCACTCACCTTAAAATTACATAGAATAACCATTTTTACGAATACTCAGACGATACTTGGCAGGAATATTCTTTTAAATACACTCTTCTAAGATACATAGAAGCACGGGTTCTATTATGAGTATTTCAGCGAGGAAGGCGAATAGTTTTATAGCAGAAATTAAATTTTCGTTTAAAATTTTGGTTTGATTGGGAAGATTGTCAGTTTTTTCAAAAAAAGTCGTTAATATAAAACGGTAAATGTTTTATTAATTTTTTGTGTGTTAATGAAGATCTTAGAAAACGATATGACTATTTATTTTAAGTGAACAGTGTATATATTTAATTTTTACAGTTGAAAATCTCTAATTAATTAATTAGCTCTAACGGATTAAATTTCCCCAAAAGATGAGTGTTTCTTTTTATGTACTTTAATTTTGAAAGTAGCGAATGAAAAAAAAATATTTCATAAGAAACTGCAGCAAATCATAATGCGGTAGATAACGGGTTAGGTCATGTTCCAAGACACGTTCTTCATAAGCAATGACTTATGAAATATTTTTGTTTGATTCTCTTTTCAAAGAAGCAAACATCATAGGTTCTGAAAGGATATATGAATACAGTAAAAAATAGAATGACAAATTAATTAGGGAAATGGATTTTTACTTTTTGGCGTTGGTGAATACGATATTCTCTGCAATGTTAAATATTCCTTTTAATAATTAGTGGAATAATTGTTTCAAATATCAGAGAGTAAATCAAAAATTGGTTTTTACAGAGTACTGTATGAAAAGTCTATCTAAAATGCATCTGAAATAGAATTTTTCCGAACAAATTAGTGATTCTTGAGTGGCAACAATTTTCCAGTGCACAGTACCAGCAGTTACCTATAAGTCTCCTAGTAAATTTTTCTCATATGGTTATGTTGTAATTTTCATTTCTCTCTAAATGAGTGACCAACTGCAGAAGCCGAGTGACCACGGTCACGAACCTGTAACTGGAATTTCGAGTGAAGCAACGTTTCTCAAACTGTGTAGTGCCCTTTTGAGGGGGCGTAATAATTCCATAAAGGGGGCGCAAGTATTTTGAAAAGTTGCTTGTTTTTTATGAGGGAAATTTGGAGTGTATTTTTAAAGAAAACTATAAGCCTATCTAAAAATTCAAACTTTAAAAAAAATCTGAAATTACATTTACTTGCGTTTCTTCTTTTAGTGTCATTGGCATCGTAAATCCGTTTTTGAGCCAAGCAACAAGTCATTCTTTAACCCTTTTGACAAAGAAGTTGACCATAAGCACTTAAAATCACCAAATTCGGCTGTAGTTATTTAATACTCTTTTGTTGCGTTAAATAGGAAAAAGGAACGATGAATGATTATCAAAAACAAAATTTGTTTCAACAACAAAACCAATATACTCCGTTAGAATATTCTCTATGTAGCGGTATCTTCATTAGACAGTAACCGCCGCCGGATAGAGGTGGTAGAGTTTACCAAGCTTTCTACTGCGTAACTTACTACATTTTTTCTAATTATGATCAATAAAATGGTTGAAGAAGATATGATTCTCTTTTCTCTAAATTGCCATTCTCTGGACACATGCCCGTTATCTCCGTGGTAATATTGCACAAAAAAAAAACACATTTTGATTTAATAAGAAACATAACTTCACAATGAGGAATTAGATGAAATTGAAAATTTTAAATGCATAAAGCAATATATACGACCAAATACTAATCGTGGTAACGGGGTCGCCATGTATCAAAACGTGAGCGATTCACAACATAAAATTTTGGCAATCATGATGATTTTGTGAGAAGACATGTACCCAGTACGTTAATTACACTAAATCTAATTTTGGAAGATATATCTGCCGTGAGATTCACTTTAACTAATTGTGAAACCCATTGTTGTCGTCACAGTTTATATATCTGTCAATCAGAATGTTACTGACATTAGAGAAATTATCAGCATATACAGAAGTTGGTTCTAAACTAGTGAAGAGACAGTATCATGTATTTAAACTTATACTTGATAGCGACCTCAATATTGATTTCGATAAAGATTACGGATTGAGATTAGTTCAATTTTTAAAATCTGGGAATAATTTGGTTTCGTTTCTGGTAGAGCACTGGGGACGACTAGGTACAGTAACAACATTTGATGCGAGATTTTCACGATTCATTAATCACGTATATCCAGACGTTCACGTCTCATACTTTAGTTGCGACAAGCCTCTATTCACAGAGATTAATAACGGCGAGACTATTACTGTAATTAATACTCAAAGGGATATTAATATTGAAGTAAATCAACCTTCTTAATAATGAACTCATGTACTATGAAATACATATATTTATGTAACATAATAGACGTATATATATATATATATATATATATTATTTTTTACGAATAAATGAAAATATGATAGAATAAGGAAATGTATTGCGGTTCAGTATTATGATGCGTACCCGGATTGATTTCTATATAAAAAAAATTACAGTATTTAAAAAGTAAAATCCAGCCGGTGTCGGAGCTGACACCAGAAGTTTTTTTTATTATTTTTATTTAGAAGTATTTAGTTAATTTTATGTGGTGTGCTCTTTATACTACCTTAATTGTTTCTAATATTTTTTTTATTAAGCTTTCACGAACGTTGTTAATTTTAACTTTATTAAAATGACTTTTAACTAATATTAGGAGAATGTAAACCGCATTTTAGGTCTTTAAGTTGCAAATTGTATGACAGAAATGTTGATGCTAGTCGATGAAGTAATAATCTTTATATTTGAAGTAACATATTAAAAAAAGAGATTCGAAAATAGATGTAAGTGTCACCGGGGGGGGGGAACATGCAAAATGTTTCTCTATTTTACACATGCGCGTTGTTAAGAATATTGCATTGGAACAAAGGCTTTTAAAATGGCTTCAGAGGCTATTTGGTACAGTAGAAATATGCTTATACAAAAGTATTAGGAACCTAAATAAAATACATAAATATGAAAAGTGCAGGTTGGATGGAATAAAACTTTAATTAAATTCGACTCGAGGGATTTTGTCAATTTATATACCAAAATTTTAAATAATGATGAAACGACAAAATATTCAGTTTAGCGTAGCTTTTTTTTAACCTTCTTAGCATTTGCACAATTATAAAATCTTCTTTTTCTCTTAATATGAACTATATATAACCCTCTTACTATTTCTTTGAGAGGATCTTTCATAGACTAGGCAGATGACGGGAGATAATTCCTCATAGATTATAGTATCCCTTCGCATAAATTTTCCATCAAATGTGTGACGGAAGCTAAGAAATATATAATTTTCAATACTGCCTAAGACTATGCAAAAAATTCTACACTTTCTAAATATGTTCTTGTCAATGCCTCCTGATCGATGGTTTCAGATGGATTCCCAAGAAATTCATCGTAAAAATTAGCCAGTTTTATACACCTGTCGTTAGTCGCAGCTTTGAGCATCAAATAAACATGTGACAGTACAGTTTAGCTTGATTCATCCTGAACTTTTTGTGGTAGAAAAGTCTCTGGGGGTCAGGGGGTCCCCATCTCTGTTTTTCTTCCACCAACCTAAAGAGAGGACAAAACGTGTCCTATACTTTTACAAACACCCATGCTTTTTCAGAGATACGTTTGCAAGTCCAACCTCACAGTATACAGTCAGCTTTTTTAACCATTACACCAGATCGGTGCGATAGAAAGGAAGAAAACTTTATGAAATAGTTACTAAGTAAATCATACTCAGTACCAAAAAGAGCCACTGAGTTTTCAAGAATTGTAGAATTTTTTATATTTATTAAAGTAAAGATCTATTTGCAGTATATTTGTTTAGTAAGTATTTCTGATAATGGTGGTGAATACTCGTGTTTTTTATAGTTTTCATCTGTACTACATATGGCTATTTCCCCAAATATGTATATTTAGAAATTTTTCATTTTTAGAGAGACAACAGTAAGAGTTCTGTAAACGTCGCATTACAAGACATTTTGAGGGCTCTTCTTGACGGGAATTCTTATTTTGAACCACAATCTTGTGACAAGGACGACAATTTAGTTAGTGCCCTTACCGTAATTTCCAAACTAATCTTAACTGAAGATTCTGTGGCTCGACAGGTGTTTAACATGCACCTGTCCCTCCTCAAGGTGGAAATGAAGTAATGAAGTGAACCCGTTCCCTAAACTTTCCTGCATTTAAAACCTACTTCTTCCAACAGAAAGAGAAATGTTCTTTTGAGCTCTACTTGCCATTTAAGTTTATTATTTTTGTATTTTTTATTATTATTTAGTTACTTCTATAGGGTGTGCTGTTTATACTGCTTTTTTTCTTTTTAATATTTGTATTATTAATTTTCCGCACGCGCGCGTTGTTAAGTTTAACTTTATAAAAATACTTTTAACTGATATTAGGAGCACGTACACCACATTTTAGGTCTCTACGTTGGAAATTAATGGAAAGAAAGTTTGATGCTAGTCAATGAAGTAATAATTTTTATATTTGAAGTAACATATTTAAACTAGAGTTTGGAAAATAGAAATACATGTCGAAGGTGGGAAGCATGCAAAATTTGCGGGTTGTTAAGAATATTTCAATGGAAAAAGTTTTTAAAGTTTTTCAAACACTATTTAATTGTTAAAGAGATTTATAAATACTTCATTAGTTTTAAAGTAAGTAAAATATGCAAATTAAAGGCAATAAATTTCCAAATTTTGAAGAATGATAGAAATTTTGAGAATTACAACTGAGTTGGTTTTTTCTCAAAATAGTCATATCCTTCCAACATTAAGACTAAACCCTGCAAGTTTTAATGTATAATAGGAACTTAAGTATAATATTTTTTCAGAGTTTCAAAGCTTACCTATGCAGAAAAGTTCTATGTTATCGATAAAGAGGCAAGAATAAATTAATTAAGCCTGCCCTTGAGGAAAAGATGTTCTCTGGTATATAGATGATGATAAAAAGAAAAATAATTTAATTTTATATTTAATGCCACAAAGATATGATGAATTCTAGGTTTGGCGCAGTTTATTAGAAAAGGCCAATGTAAAATTTGTAAAAATGAAACAGGCATTTTAGTACTTTTTAACATTTAATACAATATACACATACCAAGTATCTACAAGAAAAAATCGTACAACTCCTACATTTAATAGCTTTGTGGGTACGTGTATTAATTTTTAATTAAAAAAATTAAGGTTGAAATTACAGTGTCCGATTAGGTGAAAGACGGAAAACCGCTTGGATTGGAAAGTGTTGGGAAAGAGTTGAAGTTATGGAATGTTGCAAATATCTAAATTACTGCATATAATACATACTTATCAGTAATCATTACTTTCGGTTATTGATATTGTTGAAAAATAATTCATTTGAGTCTAAAATCATCTTACCAAAATTCAGCAATGTTTCCATCTTTTTGTCGAACTCCTTTGTGCAGTATTAAAATCTGAATTTTTTTTTAAAACTATGGTTCTTCTAATCTCCATACCAGAATACATTTTTTTGGTATACGTAGGTTTCGATCCTGCATATAACAGCGGCTCACTCTTCATTTCCTTCAATGTTAATTTTATTTGCAAATTTTCCTTTTCATAAAATTACAGTTATCTGTGAGAACATGAGTGTGTTTTGCGAAAGTAAGACCACAGCTTAAAGATAAAAATCCTTAGTAAATTAATAAAATGTAAACCTTACAAAACTTGTCATTTTTTTCCAGTTTTTTCCTTGAGTAAAAAGAACAAAAACGACTTTAAAAAAAATATTTTACTGTAGTAATTTCATAGGAGTAGTTAAAAGTTTTTTTTTGTACGATGTTTAAAATGGAATACAACTTAGATTCGAAACTGTAAAAATAATGAATATTTTCGCATGATTATTATATTTCCAGCAGTTTATTACTCTCAATTAGAGTGCAAGCAAAGATTTCACATCAAGTCTATAAACAAATAAAACCTAATTTTTTAAAATTTTATTTACCATTTGTATACTTTTCATATAATAGTGATGATTCCTTTCATCATTTCTTAAAAGGCTCGAACTTATATATGCATTAATAATTTTTATTCTCTCTCTTTTTTTGAAAAATTAGTAATACATGCATTTTTATTTCAAGAAGCGAATTTTTTATTATTCGCACGAGAAACTGAACTGAGATTTTAAATTTGGAAGCAATTTTTTATTTTATAAGTTTGCATAAAAGATTAAAGCACATAATTAAAAAAAGATTCCTTAAAATTTTAAAGTTTAGAGCAATTATCATATTTCTCCCATTTGATTCCAGTGATGTGATTTGTGAAGTGGTATGCTTCTTTTAGTTCGGATATTTAATTTAAAACACGAGACTGATAAATTCATGATATTCACGTTATTTCAGTTAAGTGGTTATTTAATTTGAATAGACATTTTTGGAAATGAACCAGAAAATAAAAATATTTTTGCAAGCATCCGTATTTGTGGCTCATTGTTGAACTCTTCCTGTACGCGAAAAATGCAGTTGTTAAGGTAATCGAAAACGTTCGGAATACTTTTTAACAAAATAGCTTACTAAAACATTATAAATACTCGTTAAAACTCAATACCAATAAATAATACTATTTAACTATCAATATTTAAAATGAATTACCTGAAATTTACAAAAATCACAATTATAACTGAAATTTTAGAAATATTTTTGAAAAACTTCAAAGCAGTTATAGAAAAAAGTAATAAACATATGTTAGTAAAAGTATTACTAAAACACATTAGATGCATTTATATAGAAAATGTGCTAAAATGTTAATATTTTATTAAAATTTGAAAATTTTAGAGTTGATTGACTAAACATTGTAAGAAATGTTACATTATTTATGAGATCATTATTTAAATAACAAGCCATAACTCAAAAAACATTCATATAATAATAAATATTTTAGTACATTCTTTAGAAAATAACATAAATATCAGGTTCAAAAAGTTTTATAGAAATAAATTCGTAATAATTTGAGTTATCAGACTCGACATGATAGATTTTGAGCAATTTAAATGCCCACTCTTGCTAGATAAAAAACCCACTTCTGGTTTTCTAACTGTATAAAATTGATTGTAACTTGGCCTCTAGTTAGCGTAGAAACAAAACAAAGCATGTTTCGTAAAGTAAAAAGATAGCACTTTTCAATAAAATTAAAAAACAGCAATATCTGTCTTGCTGATTTTGGTCATTTTCAACGTGTTCGGATACCAATCGTAGGGAAAATATTGTTCTAAATACAGCGACAAGGATTGATATTAACTCTTTACTTAAACATGTTCTGCGTGCAACATATATTTATAGTCGATATTTTAAGTTTCTTCAACACTTATTTCAAAAACGTTTCTTTCTGTCTTTTTTATAAATTTTAACATCAGAAAACTCTTAGGAAGGAAATTTTCAAAACGGAAAATGCCTTGAAAAAAAAATTGCAAAATTCTAAATATGCCGATGAGGTGCTTAAAATGTTTTGGAATACAAATCCCTGGGGTTGATTGTTGTTTTCCAATAAACTTAGGAAGCTATAGATGGGCAATTGGCGATACAACTTGTTGTTCTAACGAGCTTCTAACTGTAGCGACACCTGAGCTGATATTTCCTTTCCCAATTTCCAGGCATGACAACGTGTATTAATAGAAGTGAGTGAAGTATCCAATGCCGGTAAGGGCCTATTTCTGCTTAACTGTGCCATCAAAAAGTAGGAATGAAACATAGTAAACAAAGTAAATGTATTAGAAATAATGTTTCTATGACATGTTTTTTAAAAAAAAGATAGGTAGATTTGCTTAAACTAATGTTAAACTAAGACATAGACAAACACTATGAGGTTATGAATAAATGACAACCTAACATTTCAAAATTATTTGCTTGTCATTCGAAACCGGTAGAAATATTAAACAACCAAAACTAAAAAAAAATATTTATTTTATTGAATAAATTTAATATTTAAGGGAAAAGGAAATCAACTTCTGAAAAACACACATTGAGAGAAAAATAAAATAATTAAGAGACCTATTACAGAATAAGGAAAACATTTATTTTTTTAAACATTTTTGTTATATTAGAAAGTTCCTTAATGGGCTCAAAAAATTAATGTGCTTTGAGAAAAATTTCAGAAAATTTGTAAAATTAAATGAAACACAATTAATGTTAAACAAAATTAAACATTATATTTTTGTCCTGGTAAGTTAGGAAACACTATTTTACTTCCTTGATTAGATATTTTACTAATTCCAAAAATAGCCCGAAGGAAACACACGGCCAAACCATGAAGCTCACTATTTCTCTTTTAATTCTTTTCTTTTAGAGTTGGAATATTTTGCCCAGTTGAAATATTTCGTTTTACACTATTGGGTATTCCTCAAAAACAGGATTTACATTTTTCCCTCTATTTAAATAGAACAGATTATTTAAATCTGATAAAAAAAATATACCAATATTTTAATCATATAAAAAAGCAGTTTAAGTTACTATATATATAACAATTTCAGGAACACAATCAAATTGGGAATTTTTCTCTATTGCTTACAACGAACATGAAACTATTTTTTACTCTCTTCATTATTAATGTAAAAATGTATCATAAAACGCGTTTTAAAACCCTTTCTAGGTTTATTATTTAATAGGAATGACTATTTTTATCAACGACAAAAAATTCTTTTTTTTTTTGCACGAACTGTTGAAGAGGAAGAAAATCTTTTGAAATAAAATATGCATAAAAATAAAAGAAGTATGATCCTAAATAATGGATGAAATTGTTCAAGCAGCATCAAAACAAGATATAAAGAATTCAAAAAATAATGTTTATTAAGTTTTTGTTTTATAGTTTATTAAGTTGTATCTACATCAACGTTTCTCAAACTGTGGAGCGCGACTCCCTACGGGGGCGTAATAATCCATCAAACGGGGTGCAAGCAGGTTGAAAAGTCGAAAACAAAAAATTATTTTTTTTAAAAAAATTATTAATTTACAGAACGTAAACAAAAAAATTACGTTTCTGACATAAAAAATGAAAAACACATTTATACTCATATAATACACTTATCATACTGCGCAATATATTACTCAATTGATTTCACTAAGTTAAGAATAAGTTTAATAATTACCCGTGAGCCCGTGAGCATTTAATACATAAAATAAAATACAAAAATTAATAGTTAACTTAATAATCTTTACGTTTATAATTTTCCTTTAAATGCCGATTAAAAATTACGGGATTCACTCCGCAATGCCACCGTTTGACAAGTAGGTGTGCGCATTTGGTTTATTGAGGTGAGAGAGATAGAAAAAAATAAATAAGTATATCCTCTGTAAAAAGTAAATCCGTCGGAAACACGGCAAAGGTAATTTATTGCATTCCAAAAATTTCTTAATCAATTTATGGATAGTAGTGCATAGAAAAGATCGTACTTCGGAAAAAGGTATACATACGTCCGGGGCTATTACCGCTTTGGCTGAGCGAGATTCAGATTAACTACTGTGTTTCACAAACATTGTTCCTTTTCTAAGTGAATGCACAAAACTGCATTTTATGATATCTGAAAGAAGATTAAACGTAAAATAAAAAATAATTTCGTTTTAGACTAAAATATCAACTGTCAGATTATTTTGTTTTTCATTGTAAAAGTTTCTTTTTTCAGATTCTTACACTTAGGGTTAATATTATTCTTAGAAAGTTTTCACAAAAATCTCTTACTTTGTATTTATGAGAGGAAAAAAACATATTCTTATCCTATACGATATTCTATACGGAATTTTATGATAGACATTTTATGAATTTTTGAATATAATATTTCATAAGCCAATTCTTTTCAAAAAGTTCTTGGAACTCGACTTTTCTAAGACAGAATGTTTCATAACAAATTTTACATCGATTTGATCAGCCTGTTCTTTTTAAAATAAAACTTTAAAACTTTTAATTTTGAAGCAGCGTAAATTCTCTTCTTCTATTAAGAAACGTTGAAATACGAGGTCTTTCTAAATATATATATTATTCCAAAAAACGTAAATATTTATATTTTTGGAAAGAGTTATACGTAACGCGAAAAATGGATTCACCACTATTATCAGAAATACACACTAATTAAATAAACTGGGTAAAATAATTGCATGCAATTTAAAAATATCTTTCTTTAATTCGTGATATCTCAGTGGCCGTTACTGGGATGGCGTATGATATACAGAAGAACATAGTTTAAAGTTTTCGCAAAATTTTTACGAAAGTTTGCGGGTTATTCAGAGAACTACTTCGTGTTCTGGCTATTTCGAATCCAGCATAGGGAATTGTACAACGTTTCTCAAACTGTGGGGCACGCCCCCTAAGGCTGCGTTCTAACCCTACGAAGGGGACTAAAGTTTATTGGGTTGTCGAAAAAAAACGATTATTTAAAATTTTAATTTTACTCAAAATAAACAAATAAAATATATTCTGACATAATAAAAAATGAAATACACGTTTACACTGATATAATACGCATAAATATATCAGTTCTGTGTAATGTATTTTATAATTAATTTAAGAACTAAGTTAAGAATTATAAGATAACTACTAAGTCAAGAACAAGTTTAATAATTACCAGTCATCCCAAGATCTTGATGTATACAAAATTTTCACGTATCTTGAAAATCAAAGTTTTATAATTAATCTCTTAAGGCAATATGGTAACATCTTCACATTTTTTTATTTTTAATATTTGGTTTTAATTGTATTTTATAAAGGTTAACATTTAATAAATATTCCGCACACAAATGTTTTAATTTGTTGCAAAATGTTTGTAAAATTAAAATTTTTGAACTTTTTTAACATTTTTTAAATTTTTAAGACTATTTTAAAATGTTTTTTTTCTTTCAAATTTTTCTCCAAGTACCTTTTAATATACTACATAAAACAGTGCATGGGTTTTTTCTGCTGTTGTTCTTTAATTTTTATTAATTTTTTTTATAGTTTAACTTCCAAAAATTCGCAAAAAAAAACACATTAATTTTGATTTGGAAATTTTTTTAAAAAAGTACTAAACACATGTTAGAGCCGATTCCATGAAAATTTTTCAAAACATTCATTTCAGAACATGTATAAAAAATTTCAAACCCATGCTTCAGTTATCAAAAAAATCTTAGGGTTTTGAATAACAGTATATGTACAAAAACTCAACATGGAGAAAAATGAGTTTGAAGTTTTCTTCCATGAATAATATGATATAATGTTTATCGAATAGTCTCAAAATTTTATGAAATGTTATTTAGCTTATTTTAAACTGCTTACCATAAAAAATTGTACAAATGTAGAACCTTTGAACAGTTATACTACCATAATGAATATATAGAAGAAAACGAATGAAAGATCAATATTTCATAAAACTTTATCTAATATTTATAAAAAAAAATAAATACACAAACTTCAGAGCTAATGCACAACATGTACAAAAGATGTTATGCCTTTATTTTTTATTTCCATGATTTTAAATACCTTTGCATGTTAAATATTGTATACGAATGAAAGCAAAATCAAATAACAATTTAAAGGTAAAATATATCAAAATCTAAGAGCTGCATCTGTGCACTTGTTTAAATAAATGTCTTAAAATATTTTAATAATAAAAGTGTTGAATTTCACACACAAGGGACATATATATCACCAAAAACAAATATATAAAAAGGCAGAGTTTTTCTGTTCTTGCGAATTAGATTTTTAATTGTCTGAATTACATAATGATATTTAGTATTTGTGCTTTGAGAGAATCTGTATTGGAGTTTTAATTTCATTCATAATAATATCATAAAAAACACGCACAACTTTTAAATCTTGACCAAATCCATTTGCTCTTAAATATACAATTCACAA
Source organism: Trichonephila clavata (assembly GCA_019973975.1). Classification (NCBI taxonomy): domain Eukaryota; kingdom Metazoa; phylum Arthropoda; class Arachnida; order Araneae; family Nephilidae; genus Trichonephila; species Trichonephila clavata. Next base: position 22,910 of record BMAO01019159.1, on the reverse strand, counting down.
ACTAGAATTTTTGCATGAATTGCACAATACTTTCTTGAAATGATTTTTTACTGCACATATAATGTCAGTCTCATTTACGCGCAGTAGAAAAATAATTAATTAATTTTTTCCAGGCTTTTTTCCAGCTGATAATCTGAAATGTAGGCGTGATAGTTGCTGTATAGCATCAAATATTGCTTCATAACTTGATAAAAAATGCAGGTAAAGCTTTTAAATTTTGAAGGCATGTTTATAAAGATTCGAGGTATCAAATAAGCCAAAAAAATTTTTCGACATTTTAAAGATTTTTAGGGTATTAAATAGCCTTAAATGCCAATTAAAAATTACGTGATTCGCTCCCCAATCTCACCGTGTTTTAACACGTAGGGGAGTGCATGTAGTGTATGGGGTGGGGTAGAAAAGGAATAAATAAGCAAATCCATTGACATAAGTGTATCTGTCTCAAACCCTGTGATGGTCCTTTTATTCCACTTCAAAGCTTTCGGAATAGTTTTATCGATAGCAGTGCATATTAAAGATCGTACTTAGGAAAGACGTTTATATACGCCTGGGGCAATTAATGCACTGGCTGAGTACGAGATGTTTATATATGATGGTGGCATTTAAGAGGTAAAAGTCGTGTTGTAGGTTTAGCGTCAAAGTATATTCTTATTGAATTCACTATATTATTGTTGTATGAAGGGAGGGGGCAGGGTAAGTTATGATTGAATATTGGGTCTCAATATTGAAATTTTGAGAAGCATTGATTTAGAAATAACATGAATGATCTACCTATCTAGTACTGAACCACTATGTATAGATGAAGATATCTTCTGAGAATCCTCTATGGCAAGTTTGCAACCACGCCAAACTGCAGAGATTTAGCCTTTACAGTATAGTTTATATCAGCCCCGTTACATGGCATAGCTTCAGTGGCATAAAAAATGAACCAAAGACAGAAATTCAATAACATTGAAATCTGCGGCTGAGAAAAACAATAAGAAATTACTTTAATTTATTCCCCACTGAAAAGCAACTTGAGGGAAATTTGAGATTGAACTCAAAAATTCTGAAAATTAAAAAATTCTGATTGAAACAAAATTTCTGGAAAATTAATTTTCAACAAAGGGATGTTCTATAAATGTGACTCGGCAAAATGTGTGTTTGTAGCCCACTACAATTAAACAAGATTATTTGGCGTTGGATCTTGAAATTCTTCGCCACTTAACTTATAATTTGTGTCACTTTTCCTGACTTCCTAAATATGCTACGCTGATACTAAAACTACAAAATGCCATATAGGAGTGTTAATTATTCCTACAAAAAGAGAACAATTATTTTGTTTTGTACTATATATCTACTATTCTAGGAATACTGTGTCTCCAATTGTAAGAGTTTTTTATCATTTTTTTAGCTTCAATGTACCTTAATATCTAGATTAATTTTCATTTTAGCACGTTTTCTAAATTTGTTCTGTTTTATAACACGCTTTTATAAGTTACACTTGTATGTAATGGAATCTTTGATTTCGTTTTTTACCTACTTTAAAAGTTCAGATTAATTCAAAATTGTGCACTATTGTCAAGGACTGATGACAATACAATAATTTTATAATTTAATGTTTAACATCATGGATAACGTTTTCTAGATTTGGTGACAAATTTCAAAAACCACTTCCAGATTTGTTGCTTAATTTCATATACCAATTCCAGATTTGGCAACTAATTCTAGATTTAGTGACTAAAAGATTAAGGTAAAGACTCATGCATGTGAAAAAAAAATTTATGTTCTAACTGCTAAGTATTTTTTTATAAAGCAATACCTTTAGAAGTGATGATACGAATTAACATTTTAGCAATACGTTGAAAATGTAATGATAGGATTGGCACTTAATATTATATGACCATGTTTTTATTAACTCGCTTTCTTGTATGTCTGTCAAGGGGGAATTTTGTAATTGATTTTAAACCATAACTTCTCGATGAGCCAGAGAATGGAAATAGGAACCATACCTCAGAACTGGATGACAATGCATGAAAATGTGAAAAAAAGGGGAAAAAAAACGAAAATATGAAATTTTTTAAATTTTATATCCGTTATAAAAACATGGTATATTAACCATTTTTTTAAATTAAACTTTTTCTTTTTATATATAATACATTTTTATTAGTTTGAACTGTGTATCTATAGAGACGGAGTCTTGAAATACGAAATATTTGAAGACAAGACTCGTCAAAGGCCCGTTAAACGGAGAGAATAAATATCCTTCAGACACGTTAATTAATATTCTTTCAAGAGCAAGACTAATTCAATCTCCAAGTATGGATCTCAAGGATAAATTCGACAATAAATAAACGATAGTTAAAAAAACTAAAAAAAATTTATTAGAGATAGAACTAAAAATGGAGGAAAAAAATATAGTTTGTAAAAACTAAAAAACACGCTTTGATACTGAATCAAACTAAAAAGTACAGAAATAATTCTTAATATAAGAATAAAATGATGAACGAGAAAATTAATGTCATTGTGGTAAAAGCGTGGTGTGCTTTGTACTACATGTTTACATTAACTCAGGAATTTCGGAATATAATTTAGAAATTACAACAATTGATATATGCACCACACCGCAGTTTTATCCAATGGCATTAATATTTTTGTTATAATCACCTTTATTCTTATATTAAGAACTATTTTTTACTTTTTTGTTCTATTCAGAATAAAAGCGTGTTTTTTTAAGTTTTTCTTAGAAAATATAAATGATTTTATTAACAGAAGGAAAAAAAGACTTATTCTTACATTACGTGATATACAGTTAATGGTTTATGGGTTAAACACATTAGGAATCTTTGAATTTTACATTTCATAAACCATTCCTTATCAAAGGACTCTATATCAACAATGGCAGAATGAGGTAACAGTTGTTACTTCATTTTGTTCAACCTACACTATTTTAAGTTAAATGTTTAGTTTTGGACGCAAAATTCTAATGTTGGATTAAGACAAGATAAAATTTTAAATATACCTAATTATTAATATATTTCGTATAATTCTACATATTAATATATTTTGTATAATTCTACATATTAATATTTTCTTAAAAATTGTCCAGATTAATATTTTGTATATGGTCATATGTAATGCAAAATAAATCTTTATTGAACATGAGGATTCACCACTATTATCAGAAATTTACACTACATAAATAAAATGGAATTAACTCATGAGATTCAGAGAAATAAACCCGGAAAAATATTTGATGGTACTGAGTATAATTTATGATAAATGTAGAATCTTATGCGTAGTTACTAACCGATGAATTGTTTAAATTTCTCGAAGTACAGCCTCGTGTTCTGTGTGGCTAGTACTGTAGGGATTTTGAATTTATATAAGATGCACTCACACAGAGAGTTTGGAATAAGATTATTGCACATTAGAGAAATGTGGAATAATTGTTTCATGAAATAAAAATTTAAGCTAGAAAAGGCTAATTTATGCTAAAAGATTCGTTAAAAAATGATAATATCCACGATGCAACAGCCCTCGTTCCGAATTTAATAAAACCTTTCCCTTTTCACACTCAAAAATTCCATCGAGATTTCTTGAATACTTTATATAAGCCTATTCACGAAACATCAAATCAAAGAGCGGATTTCAAAAGTTACAAAGCCTCATTGCCTTTTTTAGATATAAATTAATCATATAGATAGATGAAAGAAGAATTAATATAATTTAAAATATATGCAATATATATATATAAATGCTCCTCTTACTACAAAAGATAATAACTCAGAAAATGAATTCTTGAACGCAAGCTGTACTTTATTAATTTTAAGTGAAAAATTTGTGTTTATGCTTATCTAGAATTTTATTTGGAGATGTTTCATCCCTAACGAACAAATACTATTTGAACATACCTTTAAATAGTATATATCACTATGCACTATCTTTCAATTTTCTTTAAGAGAAAACCATATAGTTTAAATCAACATGATATGTTTTTAAAGAGTCTAAGTATAAAGCAGCGTTTCTCAAACTGTGGGGCACGCCCTTGGGGGCATGGCAACCCAACAAGGCGAAAGGAAAGGGGGAATGACCATTTTGAAAATTCGAAAACAAAAGATTACTTTAAAAAACTATTTCTGAAAGTAAACAATTAAAGAATACACGTTCACACTTAAAAATGTGTCGGTGCAGCAAATTGTATTTCATAATTTATTCAACATTGTTAAGTTCAAAAGAAGTTTAAAAATTACTAGTGACCTCTTGGTATTGTCACATATGAAATTATATACAAAAGTTAACATTTATCTTGATAATTTGTATGGTATATAATTCGTCACTTAACAGCCGATTAAAAGCTACAGGATTAATTTCCTAATGCCAACCACTTTTCACGTAACCACGCGTATGTGATGTAATGGGGGGAGGGAGGAATTAAGAAGCAAATAATCAGAAATATTTGTAAACCCTTCGCAAACATTGTCAAGGTTCTATTATTGCATTCCAAAGCCTTCAAAATAATAATATGGATAGCTGCGGATATATATATATATATACGACCAGGGGAATAAACGCTTTGGCTGTGAGAGACATTTATATATACCAGTGTCACATAGGAGTTTAAAGTCGTATCGTAGTCTTATCATCAAAGGACAGTATTATTGAATTCAATATAATTTTACTGTATGAGGCACTGCGATGAAAATTATGAATGCATATTTGGAGCGAATATTGAAAGTTTAAGAAACACTGGTATATAAAGTATTTTTTTTTTAATAATTTCAAAACGAGAGAGTTTATTCTCTCCTTACAAGACTTAATTAAAAAATTACAAAATATTAAGAAGATATTTGATACATTTTGTATTTCTATGTATATTATAAAATAAGCTCTAAATTTTTTGATGCTGCCATTTTTTTTTTAAATTGAATGTTTAAAATTGTGTTTATAATATTTTTAAAAATAAATAAATATAAAAATTTACAATTTTTTTGGAAGAAAATTACTAAATTTTTAAAGATTATACGATGCTTAGAATTTGTTAATTAATTGGCTTTAACAGAAATAAAAAAAATTTGGATTTATCAATTTAATAATAATTTCTATCGAAGGATATCTAGTTCATCTGGTGACTAAACACAGCATTATTTTACAAACATAATACATTTACAGAGCTTTGGATATAATAAATGGATGTTGGCCCTTAATTATCAGACATAATCGTATTTGTATCCCTTGTATACAATGGGACCATTCAGAGATTTTTCAAATTCTTTCAGAAAAATATACGAATTCATCAATTGTATTTATAAACCGGTCATTTTAAAGGTTTAAAAAGGATCTTAAGATTGTCAATAACTTTTTGTGTCATAGATTCTATATTACGAGTCTTCAAGTTCCTTTCTATGTGGTTATGGAAACAGTTTATTGAAACCATTTTACAGTTAGTTTGCGTTTAAGAAATTTTCCTCTTTTAAAGCGCATTGAGAAAACTACAAATTATCTTGTAGGAGTTTATATTATTCATGCAAAAAGAAAAAAATAATAATTTAGCTTTAAACTAAGATATCCACTACTCTAGAAATACTTTGTATCCGATTGTACGATTTTTTTTAGATTCAAATATTATTTGATACTTAGAATTGTTATTTTATAGCACGATTTCTAAATTTGTCCTCTATCTTTTTAACTGAAGAAGAAAGACGTATTATTACATTAAACCATTTATTAATAACTGCTTCTGTGTTAAATAGTTTATGAATCTTTAAACGTGCTATTTCATAAACCTATCCTTATCATAAATTCCTTATATACAATGGCAGAATGAGGTAACAACTGTTGCATCATTTTGATGAACCTCACTTTTTTAAATTAAATGTTTAATTTTGTAATCACCAAATTCATTCGCTCGATTAAAACAAGATAAAATTTCAGCATACATATATATCAATATATCTTTTATAATTATAAATAATAATGTCTTGAAAATTGTAAATATTAATATTCTTGTAAACAGTCATACGTAATATCATAGAAAACTGTATTGAAGATAAAGATATACCACTATAGTGAGAAATACACACTAAATAAATGAACTAGAATTAACTCTTTAGATTCAGGATACTGAATTAATAATTTTCCCGATTCATGAGATCTCAGTAGGCCATTGATGGTACTGAGTATTATTTATAAGAAAAGAAAGGTTTAAGTTATGTAGCAAACTGAACTTAGAATATAATGCATAGTCTACGAATAGATGATTATTTTAGATTCTTCGTAGTACATCCTCGTGTTCTGTATGTCTAGCATTGCGGGAGTTTCGATTCAATATAAGATCCACTATAAAGAATGACAACATTATTGCACATTCATAGAAAATGGGGAATTATTATTTCATGAAATAAAAATTTAAGCTTCGAAAGGCTAAGTTATTCTAATAGTTTCGTTAAATAAATGCTAATATGCGTGATCCAAATAGCCTTCGTTTCGAATTCAGTAAAACTTTTATTCGAATCAATCATAAAACGCTTCCTTTTTCATATTTAAAAATTCCATCGAGATTGTTTTAATACTTTACATAAGCATAATCACACAACACCAATTGAAAGAGAAGATATTAAATAGTTCCAAGCCTCATTATTTTTATCGATATAAATTCAGTTGATGTAAATTCTGTATATTCATTAAAAAATTAAATAAGCACAATAAGAATGCTCCTTTTATAACGAAAGAAAATAACTGAGAAAATGAATCTTGTGTTACAAGTTGTGCTGAATTATTTTTAAGTAAAAACTTTCGTTTTACTTATTATATTTTTATATTTTGATATTTGTTGTCTCTTATGAACAAATACAATTTCAATTTTCCTTTTAATAGTACATATCCGTATGCATCATTCACTCGTATTTACCCCTAATTAGACATTTAATGAAATTATAAGGTTCGTCGACAAAACGTCTCCTGTAATTGAAGAGTGTGATGTCAAAATTCACTCACTACAAATTTCATGGCTCTTAATATTCTATTTTATTTTTAAATATCACATATTTTCCATCCAAGCGTCCTGAAGCAATGGTAGTAGAGTGGTAATGGTCATGAAATCTTGACTGGTTTGTCCTGTATTTTCGCTCTCATAATAATAAAGAATCAAATAATTTGGAATAAGTAAACATTTCGCAAACATTGTCAAGGTGCTTTTTTTTTTGCATTCCAAAGCCTTTGAAATAATTTTATAGATAGCAGTGCATTATGAAATAATCGTACTTCGGAAAGATTTATAATTACGTCCTGGGAAATGAACACTTTCGCTGTGAGGAACATTTATATATGCCAGTGTCGTATAGAAGGTTGAAGTCATACCGTAGTTTAAGCATCAAAAGATAGTATTATTGTGTTCAATACATTGTTACTGTCTGAGGGAATGCGATGAAAATTACGAATGAATATTAGGTGTGAATATTGAAAGTTTAAGAAACACTAATATAAAGTATTTTTTTATAAAATAAAAAAATAGAGTTTATTCACTCTTTACAACACTTAATTAAACAATTACAAAATGCTAAGTAAATTATATACTAACTGTTCCATTTCAATGAACATTTTAAAATAAGATCTAAAACTTTTGATAATCAAATTTCTTAAAACTTAATTTGAACTTGAATATTTAAAATGTGTTGAATATTTTTTTTAGAATAAATAAATGCAAAAATTACAATTTTTTTAAAACAAAATTACAAATTTTTAAAAAGAAATTGTACGAGGCTTAGAATTATGTAATTAATTGGTGTTAACACAAATGAAATTATTTTGGACTAATCAATTTAAAAACAATTTCTATCCAATAATATCTGGTTCAACTAATGTCTAAACATAGAATTTTTTACTAATATAATAAATTTACGTAGCTTTGGAGATAATAAATGGATTTCGGACCATTATTATCAGACATGATCGCATTTGTTTCGTTTGTATAAAGTGGAACAAGTAAGAGATTTTTCAAATTCGTTGAAAAAATGTGTTGATTTATCAATTTTATTTATAAAACGGTCATTTTAAAAATTGAAAAAAAATCTGAAGACTATCAATAATTTTTTGTGTCATATATTCTATATTACGTGTCTTCAAGTTCATTTATATGTGATTGTGGAAACAGTTTATTTAAACGATTTCAAATTTAGTCTGCGTTAAAAAAAACATTTTCTGCTTAAAAGCGATTTGAGAAAACTAAAAATTATCATATAGAAGTGTATATTATTCATAGAAAAAGAGAAAAAAAATATTTAGCTTTAAACTAAAATATCAACAACTCTAGAAATACTTTGTGTCCAATTGTACGATTTTTTTTTAGCTTCAAATGTTATTTGATATTTAGAATTCTTATTTTTCAGCATGTTTTCTAAATTTGTCCTCTATTTTTTAACTGAATTAAAAAGATGTATTATGCATTACAATATTTATTAATAATGGTTTTTTTGTTAAATGTCTTATGGATCTTTGAATGTAATATTTCATAAGGCAATCCTTATCACAGGATTCCTTATCTACAATGACAGAATGAGGTAACAATTGCTTCATCATTTTAATGAAACTACACTATTTTAAATTAAATGTTTAATTTTGTAGTCGCCGAATTCTATCGTTCGATAAATTCAAGATAAATATATAAGCATTCCTAAATATAAATATATTTCTTATAATTTTAAACATTAATATGTTTATGAAAATGTCTAATATTTATATCTTCGTTAACAACCATAAGTAATGTGATAGAAAATTTTATTGAACCTGGGGATTCACCACTATTGTCAGAAATACACACTAAATAAATAAACTGGAATTAACACATTAGGTTAGGAAATTTAGCCTTAACTTTTCCAGATTCATGAGATCTCAGTCCGCAATTCATGGTACCGAGAATAATATATAAGGAGGAATAAGTTTAAGTAGTGTAGCAAACTGAACTTAGAATACGTTCGAAAGTGACTGAACAGGTGATTATTTTAGATTCTTCGTGTTCGGTGTAACTCTAGCAGTGCAGGAGCTTTGACTCAATATAAAATCCAAGATGTAGAATGATAAGATAATTGCACGTTCAGAAAAAATGGGAAATTATTATTTCATGAATTAAAAATTTAAGCTGGAAAAGTCCATGTTATTCTAACAGTTTAATTAAAAATGCTAATATACACGATCCCATAGCCTTCGGTTCAAATTCAATAAACCTTTTTTCAAGGCAACCATAAAGCGTTTCCCTTTTCACATTCAAATTTTCCATCTATATTGCTTTAATACCTTGAATAAGTATATTCATGCAACATCAATTGGAAGAAAAGATTTCAAATGCTTCCAAGCCTCATTATCTTTTGCAATATAAATTTAGTCGATGTAAATTATATACATGAATTTAAAAAATTTAAATAAGCACAGTAAGAATGCTCCTTTTACCACAAAAGAAAATAACTGAGAAAATGAATCTTGAGATACAAGTTGGGCTGAATTTTCTTTTAGTGAAAACGTTCGTTTTACTTATTATCCTTTAATTCCTTTTGAGATGTGTTGTCCCTTATGAACAAATACTATTTGAACTTTCATTTTAACAGTATATATAAGTATAAATCATTCACTAGTATATACGTCTAATTAGATATTAAATGAAAATATAAGTTTCGTCTACAAAACTTGTCCTGTATTTGAAGAGTGTGATGTTAAGATTCACTCACTACACATTTTTTGACATTTAATATTTTATATTATATTTAAATGTCACATATTTTCCTTCCAAGTATCCTGAAGCTTGGTAGTATAGTGGTAATGGTCATGAAATCGTGAGTGGTTTGTCCTGAATTTTCGCTCTAGTAAGAATAAAGAATCAAATAATTTGAAATAAGTAAATCCTTCACAAACTTTGTCAAGATCTTTTAATTGCATTCCAAGACCTTTAAAATAATTTTATGGAGAGTAGTGTGCAGAACAAATCGTACTTAGGAAAGACGAATACGTACGTTTAGTGAAATGAACGCTTTGGCTGAGCCTGACATTTAAATATGCCAATGTCACTTAAGAGTTTAATGTCGTACCTTAGTTTTAGCATCAAATTTTAGTGCTATTGAATTCAATAGATTGTTATTGTATGAGTGGACGTGATTTAAATTATGAATGAATATTGGGTCGAGTTTAGAATTGAAACTTTGAGACACTCTGGTACTAAGTGTTTTTTTAATAATTTCAAAAATTGACCGTTTATTTTCTTCTTACAAAACCTCACTAAGGAATTATAAAAAATCCTAAGAAAAATATACTACCTGATCCCTTACCATGTACATTTTAAAATAAGTTTTAAAACTTGTAAGGCTCAATTTTTTTTAGAGTTTAAAGTTAACTTGAACGTTTAAAAAAAGTTTAATATTTTTTAGTATAAATAAATCCAAAAATTTCCTTTTGTGGGGGGGGGGGAATTAAGCAAAAAGTTTAGAGAAATTTTGCGATGCTTGGGATTAGGCAATGAAGTGGCGTTAAGGGGTCTAAGGGGTGTTAAAATTTTTTTTTTTCGAATTTTCGAAAAAAATATATCTTGTTCTTCATTTTTTTCTGAACATTTTGATACTAACCACGTGACAATACTCTAAAAACTTCGAAAGTTATTCAAAAAATTGCAAACAGCAATTTAGTCATAACAACTTTTAAATGGACACATGCCACGCCCATTTATTTTTAAATTCATGCATACCATTTATTTTTTTGTTTTTAATAAGCCTCATGAAATATTTTAAGCGCTTGAGTTGATCAGAAGGAAGCCTGCAACTCAACACATTCATTCTGCTGTGTTTTGATTCTCTTGTGTTTACTTTAGTACACGTTTTTTTAAAACGCTTATCTAAAGCGAAGATTTTTGTTGTTTTATTTTGAAAAAATCGTTGGGCAATGTGCCCCAGGAAAAGATTTATAGGAAATACATATTTAAAGGTAAGTGACTCACATGTTACAGATATTAAACATACGAAGAAGTGTGTAGAAATGAAAAGTACAAGTAAGTGTGCCGAAATGAAAAATGCTTCTAGTAAAAAACTTTCAGGAATTCTGACTTCATTAAAGTCAAATCTTTTTAAGGTAAGTGAAAACTTCAAAGAATATCGTATTTTTTTATTTTATTTAAACCTTTAACTCTATTTTGTCAGTATCATGCTGTTTAAAATGTCATAAACCATTAACAATTAATGAAAAATCCACTCGTGGTTTATGTTCGAATTTTGAAATACATTGTAAAAAATGTGGGAGCATTTGTACTTTTTCAAGCTGTGAAAACATTGGGAATAAAAATAATGCTCCAGAAATTAACAGAAGATCTATTTTAGCAATGGGATGCATAGGTCAAGGTTTAGAGTCATTAAAAACCTTTTGTTCTGTAATGAGTCTTCCTAATCCTGTTGAACAAAAATCATATGATGTTATTAATAATAAACTTTCACTTGTTATGAAGGAAGTCGCCGAAGAAAGCATGAACAGGGCAGCTGTCGAAGAAAATTCTTCGTTACCTGATAACATTTTAACGGTAAGTGGTGATGGGACCTGGAAGACGAGAGGACATTCATCGTTGATTGGAGTATGTACTCTAATAGGGAGCGAAACAGGTAAGGTTTTGGATCGGGAAGTGTTGTCCTCATTTTGCAAATGAAGCGACAGTTATAAAGGGGTAAAGTTTGGTATCAAGTACAATAAATTGCAAAGAGCGCATAAGATTTCATGTAGAAAAAATTATTCTGGCTCTGCTGGTAAGATGGAGGTTGACGGGATGTTGAGGATTTTTAATCGATCAGAAAAGCTTCACGACCTGAAATATTCGAACTACATAGTAGATGGCGACACAAAAACATTCAATGCCCTTTCTGAAAACAATCCATACGGCTATGACCATCTTATTCAGAAAATAGAATGTGTAGGCCATGTGCAAAAGAGAATGGGTACAAGACTTAAGAAGCTTAAATTAGTATATGGTAAGAAGAAATTATCTGATGGTAAAACTATAGGCGGTAAAGGTAGGTTAACTGATAGTTTAATTGATAAGCTTGCGCATTACTATGGTAATGCTATTCGATGCAATTCTACTAGTGTAAAGGAAATGCGGAAAGCCATTTGGGCTGTTCGGGGTCATTCTTGCAGCACCGATGATGAACCGATGCACTGATTTTGTCCTACAAATCCAAATACATAGTGTAAGTATAATGCCGCAATTAATAATAATTTACAAAATTATAAACACAAACCCTCAGTTGCGAAAGCTGTTCGAGATGTAATTAAGCCTGTATTTGCAGACTTATCTCATCTGGCACTCCTGAAGAAATGCTTAGGAGGTAAGACACAGAATCCTAATGAAAGTTTAAATTCATTAATCTGGAAGTTTTGTCCGATGACGATTGATTCTATCCTTCAGATTGCAGAGATTGCTGCAAATCTAGCAACCAGCATTTTTAATGATGGAAATCAAATACTTATTACTATTTTAGAGAAATTTGGCTTACAAATTAACAAAAATGTTTGTGTGTTCCTGGCTGAACGTGACAATCGTCGAATCTTTGCGTCAAGAAAGAGGAGCTCAACGTCATCGTTTGAATCTCGCAGAGATTAAAAAAATTAAAAAGAGTACAGAAATTGAGCTGTTTGGGCAACAGGAAGGCATATCCTATCATCCTGGAGCATTTTAGCATGTAAGTTTTAAAATTTATTTTCTCAAATTCAATTTAAAACTTTAAAGTCTTTTTTCTCAGTTTGTGTTTTTTTCACTTACGCGCATTGCGTTTCAAAAACTATCATACTTTGATGCATAAAACTTTACAGAATTATAAACTCTATCATAATCTTTAAATCCTAGCTATTTATAGTATTACATATTTGTAATTTTTTGAAAAATTTAAAAAAAAATAAATTTTTTGAAAAAAATTTTAAAAATGTACTTTTTTTATTTTTTAAAAATATTATTTTTTATTCTTTTTATATCTAATCGCTACCATCTAATAAGGATATATTTGACTTTATAAATCAACTTATTGCTAGTAATTAGAATTATTATTTCAGAAAATATCATGCGCGTCGTAAAACTTACTATTTGTTTCTTACAAAAATTTTTCTTATATTTATGTGCTTATTATTTTTAAAATTATGATTATATTTTAGACATTTTATACTTTTTTGAAGCTTTATTCCTTTATAAAAAATGTGTAAAAGAATCAAATTATTTCATTTTAACCTCAAAGAATTATTTCTAGTCGAAAATTGTTCATATTTTGTGCTCTCGAAACATTTTTAACACCCCTGAGACCCCTTAACAAAAATGAAACTTTTTTTGAAATAATCAATTGAATAATAATATCAATGGAATAATATCTGATTCCTATGTAGCCTAACCACAGAATAATTGACTAATTTAATAAATTTACAGAGCTTTCCAGATATTAAATGGATTTCAGAGCATAATTATCAGCCATTATCGTATATTGTTCTCATGTATACAACATAATAAAAAGAGATTTTTCGAATTCGTTGAGAAAAATATGCCAATTCATCAATTGTTTTTTAAAACGGGAATTAAAAATTTAAAAATCATCTGAAGATTATCAATAATTTTATATGTCACTTAACCTGTATTACTAGACTTTTTAAGGTTCTTTCTGTGTGGTTATGGAAACAGATTATTGAAATTATTTCAAAGCAAGTCTGCGTTTATTAAGAAATGTCTTTCCGCTTAGAACAGGTTTGAGACAACTACAAAATATCATACAGGAGTGTTATTTATTCATACAAAAAGAACACAATTATTTAATTTTGTATTAAAATGGCTACTATTCGAGGAATACTTTGTTCCAATTGTAAGAGGTTTTTCTTTTCTTTCTTTTTTTTTTTGCTTTCAAATGTTCCTTGATATTTAGAATTAATTTATTTTATAGCACGTTTTCTAATTGTGTTTCTCTTTTATATAACTCTTTTATAAGTTTCAATTGTATGTAACGGAATCTTTGAAATTGATTTTTACCCACATTAAAATTCCGATTGATTCGAAATTTTGCACTTTTGTCAAGGACCTCATCAGATACAATACTTGCATAATTTTATTCTATTGTCCTGACCAGGGCATCATGCATAACAGTTTCCAGATCTGGCAACTAATTTCATAAACCACTTCCAGATTTGGCGAATATTTTCATAAATCTCTTCCAGATTTGGGGACTAATTCCAGATTTGGGGACTAATTCCAGATTTAGCGACTAAAAGATTAAGGTAAAGACTCGTGCATGTGAAAAAAATAATACATGCTCTAACTGCTAAGTATTTTTTTAATTTTTATAAAGTAATACGTTTAGAAGTGATGATACGAATTAATATTGTGGCAATACTTTTGAAATATGGTAATACGATGGGCACTTAATATTATATCGTCAAGTTTTTAATAACACTCCTTCTTGTATGTCTGTCAGGGTGGAATTTTGTAATTGATTTTAAACCATAACTTCCCGATAGGATTATTGACTTGAAATTGCTACAATAGCTCAAAAGTGGATGACAATGCATGGGCATGTGAAAAAAAAAGGGGAGAAAATGAAAAGGAGGAATTTTATACTTTTTAGTCCGTTATAAGAACATGGTGCATTAATCATTTTTATAATTCGAACATTTTCTTCTTGATACGTTTTTATTAGTTTAAACTGCATCTATTGAGACGGAGTCTTTGAAACACGGAATCTTTGAAGACGAGACTCATCCGAGGCACCGTAAGCGGAGAGAATAAATATCTTTCAGATCCGTTAATTAATTTCCATTGAACAAAAAAAACTAATTTCAGCAGCCAAGTAATTCAGGTTCCAAATATTTTTCTCAAAGATAGATTCAACAATGAATAAATGATAGTTTAAAAATCTAAAAAAATGCAGCTTTTATTTTAGATATAACAGAAAAAGGAAAAGAAAATTATAGTTTTAAAAAACTAAAGAAAATAACTCTTAGTACTGAATCTAACTAAAAAAAGTAAAAAAATAAGAATAAAATGACTAACGAGAAAATTAATGTTATTGTTTAAAAATGTTAGGAGCTTTGTGCTACATTTTTAAACTAACTCTGAATTTCGGAATAAAAGTAAGTAATTAAAACAATTGATATATAGATCACTCCACGCTTTTTTACCCGATAACATTTTTTTTTGTTTTTTTTTTATTCTTATATTAATAATATATATTTTTTTTAACTTTTTTGTTCGATTCAGAAAAAAAGCGTGTTATTTAGTTTTTTAAAGCTATAGTTGATTTTATTATGAGAAATAAAAAAAGACGCATTCTTACATTACGGGATATATTTTTAATGGTTTCTGTGCTAAACCCTTTATGAATCTTTGAGTTTTTTATTTCATAAACATTACTTATCAAAAGATTCTTTGACAATAGCAGAATCAGGTAACACTTTTTACATCATTTTGATCACAACAGTAGTAGTAGCAGGTCCCCAGTACGTAGCCAATAGAAAGGCTCCATTTTCCCGTGACCCCTCTCCCCTCCCCCCACACAAAGTCATCGTCCAATAGGAGGGCTCCATTTTCCCGCCATCGAGGTTGGCCCTCCCCCATGCGCTTATCAAGGCTCCATTTCCCCGTGGCTCCTCCCCCCTCCCCCACACAAAGTCATCGTCCAATAGGAGGGTTCCATTTTCCCGCCATCGAGGTTGGCCCCTCCCCCATGCGCTTATGATCGTGTAAGATGCACGTGGTTCTTACGATGATCTGTGTCCAGTCTTGTCAGAACTGGGAATGTGAGTCATGACGGAGTTGAGGGATGCTCGGCTTCTGGAATAGGGAAGTGGAGTTGTACACGACTGCTTGAAATATTCTGATTGGTTGTAAATAGGACGAGCGAGCACTGTGAGTGGCTGAAACAAAGTATGACGACATTTGAGATAACTTCGTAAAATATTTCATTCTCTGCTTGAAATTTCTTCACTGAAGTTACTTGTTTTTTCCGACAAATTTTTTCTTCTTCTACGAGAACATGTTTTCATGTTATGGTGAATCTAGTAGGAAACGCAAATGTGTTCCATTGAACAACAATGTGAAGAAAGTTTGCTTCAATGAAAAAGTGGATATTTGTGCTACACCCAGTAACTCCAAAGAATTTACAATGGCCAACTTTCTGGACCATATTTTTCATATAGGAGAAATGATATTCATTTTGGTGAATACATTTCAAAAACATACTCGGGTGCATATTCGTGTTTATGCAGCAGACGATAGGGGTATTTTACACCCTACTAAAAGCGGAGTGTCTCTGAAACCTGAAGTGTGGAGTGCTTTACACAGTAAACTTTCCTGTTTTCGTCCTCGTGAAGACTTCGAGAGTGCATTCATTATTAAAAAAGACGTTTGTGTTTTTAACCATTCCGATAAAGATAATGTATCCGTGAGTATCCAAAGAATATTCCAGAGGAAAGATTCGTCTTTTCAATTCGTTCCAGAAAGAGTACTACTCAACGGCGATACTTTAGACCAACTACATGATTCTTACGAACTAGTGCTCAAATGTGTGAAAAACAAACTGTTGACTTACACTCTTTCTGAATATGTCATGGCTGAAGTAGATCGTCTTCCTGAAATTGATTCATTTTATTACGATGTAGATAGTCCACATGGCCTTCACGAACTGTTCGAGTCTCTATGTAAGTGTTTAACAAAATATGTTTCTAATACTATTTCTTTATTTGTTAAACTGGATTGTGTTGTATGTCAAGATGATATTGTTTTACCAGAAATACACGAATGTATGAATGTAGGCAAACGAGATTGTTTTGATGTGTATTTTGAACGGGCATTGTATAATATTGACTGGCAGGCTTTAGCTGTCGATTTTGTGAGCTTAAATAAAAATCGTCCGTACATAAAGTTTTTCAGAGATGATATGTTTGATTTAATGGAGATTGAAAATGTTTTTTAAAAAGTAGAGGACATGTATGTAAAGGATTATGCACTGGATTTATTACCTTCTTTATAATTTTTAGACTGATTTGCCTGGTTCAATAAAAATTATTTTATTTATTCTAGTGTGTGTGTCTGATTTATATATATATATTTTTATTTTTGGGGGGTATATAAGTATTTGAATTCTCATTTTTATTTTATTGTTTGTTCGTATCGGATGAGGAGAATACATAACGAAAGTTGGAGGGAAAATATCACGGATAGTAATGTCTATCGAGGCCATATACAGAAATCCCGAAAGTCCTGCAAGTTTTGGAGGCATTAATGCTTTACAGAGCTTTAGATAATCGCGTTAAGACTAAAGATATAAAACAGTGGTTAGAAACAAAAGATTCTTACACTTTACACAAACCTGCAAGACGAAGATTTAAGCGGAATCGCGTACTAGTAGGGGGGATGGAAGAACAGTTTCAAGCAGATCTATTAGATTTGCAATCTCTAAGTCAGTACAATAATGGTTATAGATATCTGTTAACATGCATTGACGTATTTTCAAAATATGCTTGGGCGATACCTTTGAGAGATAAAACGAGTAAGAGCATATTAAAAGGCTTCGAAAAGATTTTCAGTAAACGGAAGCCATTGTCCTTGCAAACAGACAAAGGAACAGAATTCAAAAATAAAACTGTACAAAACTATTTTAAGAAAATGAACGTCCATTTTTTTACAACTAATAATGAAACAAAAGCCAGCATTGTCGAACGTTTCCATAGAACCTTGATGTCTAAAATGACGAAATATTTTACAGAATATAACACTCGAAAGTATATAAATGTGATTGAGAAACTTATATCGAGTTACAACCACACATGGCATCGAAGCATTAAAATGGAGCCTTTCAACGTAAATGTTGATAACCAAGGACAAGTATGGCAAAACTTATATAGCGACATTAGTGGCACTAAAGTCAAACAACCCGTTTTTAAAATAAATGATAAAGTTCGCATCAGTAAGTGGAAAGGGAGATTTGATAAAGGTTACGAAAATAATTGGTCCATGGAAATATTTATTATTTACAAAATTCTTCCCAGAAATCCTTCCGTTTACATGCTCAAAGATCTCAAAGGAGAAATTATCGAAGGCACATTTTATGAAAAGGAAATACAAAAGGTTACAGAATCTGGTTATTTTCCAGTTGAAAAAGTCTTAAAGAAAAGGAAAAGAAAAAGAAATATAGAGTATTTTGTGAAATTCCTCGGATATCCGGAAAAATTTAATGCGTGGGTCAGTGATGTTAAAATGCTATAAATACTCTGTACGAACTCTGTATCTTTCAGTAACAAAAACATGTCCTTCTACGTAACATTGCCATTCGATAGTTCTCTACATTATTTTCCAAACAATAAAATTTCAAGTTTCATCACGCAGCTGCCTACACCCATTCTGTTAGAAGGAGAATGGGAAGTTGGACTAGCTGAAATAATTTATCTACATACTTGGTATAATATAAATGAAAAAAAATAATATTTTCGGGTTTGATTTAGGAGATGGGAAATTAATTACAAGAAAGTTGCCACCCGGTTATTATGATTCAACTCCCGATATTTTACGTTCAATGACATTGCCTTCACACGAAGGCAAAATTTCATTCAAATTCAATGCTAATAATAAACGAGTAAAAATAAAAACTCATAACGATGCAAGAGTAGTTCTGGAAGAAGGATTATGCGATGTGTTAGGATTTCCTTCTAAAGTCGTAAAAGGTAATGAAGAAAGTGCTTTTGTAGCTGATGCACAGGCAGCATTTCCAGTATTTTATGTATACAGTGATATTGTCTAACCGGTGGTGGTAGGACAAGTCGAAGCTCCTCTTTTAAGAGTCGTCAGAATTTTCGGAGATGATGGAGATGCTGTGAGTGCTCAATACGATAGACCACACTATGTTCCCGTTATACGACAATCTTTCCACACGATTGAAATCGAAATTCGTCTTAATTCTGGTGATCTGTTACCTTTCGAAAGAGGTAAGGTGATAGTTGTTCTGCATTTCCGTTTGCGGCAGATACTATAAATACGCAGCACATCAAAGAATAAATTCATTCACATAACATTTAAAAAAATGAGTCACATCATGGAAGTACCTTACGTGTGTTGTACAAAAAAATTTGAAGACCATTATGCGAATCATATCGGGTCTGGAGTTCCCTCTTACGAAGGTGTATCGTTTCAGAAAGGTTATGGATTAGGAGGAATTTTTCGTCGATTGTTTAGAGCCGCATTGCCTTTCTTAGTCAAGGGAGGAAAGCTGTAGGAAAGGAAGCTTTGAGGACGGGTACGAGAGTTCAGCGATGTATTGTCCGGAGAAGATTTCAAAATCGCTGCGAGAAAACGAAGTGAAGAAGCTGGTAGAGGTATGGCTCGCAAAGCTATCGAACATGTGCAATCGATGATTGGACGAGGAAAATATAAAGGAAGCGAAAGAAACAGAAGAAAGCCATTTCGAAGAAAGCAAGAAAGGTGAAAGGACGAGATATCTTTGACCCATAATGGCATTTATTTTAAAAGGATCCCCGAATGTGTCAAATCAGAGTTAGAACTTTTTCACTTGCCTGCTACCCAAACAGCCATAGAAAGAGGTCAGTGGGTGGAATTTCATCCATTGTCTAATGTATTCGATGGCGGTCCAGTTGAATTTCACATCTCTGGAAGTGGTGAAGAATATCTCGACTTGAGTCAAACGCAACTTTACTTAAAAGCAAAAATTGTGAAATCAGATGGTTCCCCAATAGAAAAAGCAGCAGAGATTGGTCCCGTTAATCTATTTCTACATTCTCTTTTTTCGCAAGTGGATATCAACACTTAAGGGAGGTCAGTAGGGAAAAATCATGGAATGATCGATTTTGAGTTTTTGATATTTCTGAAATCTGTATTTCATTACCTTTCTAGGGATATAACATTTATGCCATATTTTCAATTAGAACTATGTCAAAATGACTTTTAAAAAATTATCAACTGGTGGGCCACGCCCCCTTTTGACAGATATTTGCCTTTTAAATATCCTGAAACAATTGCAAAGCCTTCTTTTTGTTTATTCAAACGCAATTAACTTTAGATAACAGTTGACTGTTCGATTAACTGTATTAGTTTGGTGGCGGAATTTCGAGTTACAACATGCTTCCAAGAGTTTTAAAGTATTATTTCTTATTAAATATTTACTTTCACAAGGTATTTTTTTCAAAACTACTATTTTCATTATTTATAATTTTAAAATTACTTTTTAAAAAAATAAAATTTTTCTAAATTTACTGTATGTGAAAAAAAAAAGCTGCAAATTTACATTATATATTCCTTATGCATTATTGTGGATACTGAAGTGATATTTTGAAAATATTACAACAAAAAAAAAACATTTAGCTTAGAGCACATGTGTCAAAAAACAAACAAATTAGATGATAAATGTCTGTTTTTAAAAAAACTAATTTTTAAAAAAAAATATCACTTCAGTATAAATATAAATGATACTTAACTGTACAGACAAGTTTTTAAACTTAAATATTCAAAAGTTTCTGAATGAATTGTACATACAAAAATTCAGATGTGTAATACCATTTGTCCTTGCAAGAAGCTGGTTAATAATAAAAATACCTAAATATCATGTTAAAAACATAAAAACAGTTTTATTTTTGCTGTTTAAGAAATCATGTGTACAGTTTAGAGAAACTTTTGAAATTTAAAAGTCTTAGAAACTTATGTTTGCATGTGAACACACAGAACACATATGAAAACTTTCGAAATGACGTAAAATCATGTTTTTTCAAATGCACACCAAACCATAGATAAATTTTTCCCATTTATATTTATGATGAATATTTGCTCTACTTTGATATTTGTAATACATAAATGCTAACAAATTCTTCTAAAATTTATAGCGATTTTGTGATAATAGATGTAAATTTTACAAATATCTCGTTAAACAAAAAACTGAAAAATGTTATATATGTATTTTCTGACAATTTGAAAACATTTTTGATGCTTTTTTTACTTAAATATATTGACTTGATGATAATGTTGATAAAATGTGGCAAATACATGTTGGAAAGGTCATAATTTTTGTGATAAAGTGACATTTCATGTTAAAAATGCATTTTTCAAAAAGTTTGTTTATAAAAATTTATGCTCTTTTTTCTCAGAAAATAATGCAAGGATGCTCATAAAATTTCAGTAAAACATAACTCATATGTACACTGAACATAACCATGTACACTGAAGTGTGCCTTTATAAATTTTCCCAAAATAATTTAACATAAAGCATTTATCGTAGAAAAAAAATGAAAATTTTCAAGAAATTCATAGTAATATTTTTATGTTGCATGGTTTTGAAAAAACTTAACATTATATTTGAAATATCTCACTTCAGCATAATATTAAAGTCTAATTAATATTCAGACTAAATCAGAAGTCTTAATATTTAACAGTTTCTGAGAAAAAGTAAACATATATATGTGATGATACGGGATGATTTTTGTCGTTACCTGTAAATCTTGTTATGCACATAAAATTACATAAAGTTCATGTTTAAAAACATAAAAACAAATTTTTTCTTTTGGATATCATTTATGAATATTTAAATAAACTTTTTAATTCTGATACTTTAAGAAATTGTGTGTACATTGAATATACAAAGCACTAGTGAAACTTTTCAAAATGTCATTTATTCATGTATTATATTTTCTTAATTTGTGTCTTTTTTTTAAAAAAAATTTATTGTATGCATGAACTGGAATTTTTTATTTTATATTTCATATATATTGGTGTATACTGAAGTGAAATTTTTGAGATATTCCTCAGACATTTAGCTAAAAAGCAGATGTCGTAACATAGAAAAGGAAAGTTTCTATAAAATTCATTATTCTACTGTGCAAAAATTACATTTTTAAACAGGCTGATCAATTTTTTAAAAAATTTCACTTCTGTATAAAGATAAATGTTAATTTAATGCACACATAAATTTTTAAGCTTTGTTTTCAATAGATTTTTAGTAAAGGTACATAAATATATCCCAAAATGCAATGCCCTTTTTCGTTGCACAAAACTTGTTACATACAAAAAATACACAAATTTCATGTTTAAAAACATAAAATCAGTTTTCTTGTTGTTTTGGATACCATTTATGTAATATTTTAAGAATTCTTTTAATTCTGATACTTTAAGAAATTGTGTTTACATGTGAATTTATAAAAAGTAATGAAATTTTCGAAATGTCGTATAATGATGTATTACCAAAGCCATATTTTCATGTATTGACACATTTTTACATGGTATTTATGATACTTATAGTCAACTTGGATGGACAGTAATGTATCAGAACTAAAAATTCTTCAAAAATTGATGCATAATTTGAGAAAATGATGCGAATGCTATAAAATATCTCGATAGATTAAAAGTGAAAAATGCTATACATGTATTTTCTGAGAAATCTAAGTAAAAGAAATAAGTAAAAAGTCTTAGAAGTTATTGAGAATAAGCTAATATTTAAAAAAATAGTGCAAATACAGATTGTAATTCATAATTTTTTTGATGAAGTGACATTTTATAATAAAAATGCAATTATCTCAAAACGGTGTTTTTAAAAATGCGAGTACCATTTTCTCAGAACCTATTCAACGGAAGCACTTGCAATCTTCACTGAATATTACTGATATGTTATATATATCTGAAGTGAACTTTTATTAATATACCGATAATATTTTTGTAAAAGTCAGTTATCGTGAAAAAAAATGACATTTTTCAAAAAATTCATAGTGATACATTACGATGAAAGTTTTTGAAAAAACTAAACAATATATTTGAAAAAGTTCACTTCAGTTTAAATAAAAAAGTCTAATTAATATACAAAAAAATTTAAGTCTGTACATTTAATATTTTATGAGAAAAGGCACATAAAAATGCTCAATTTAACATTAGGGATAGGGGGTACCGACTTCCT